>KZ308299.1:1851623-1977873 GCA_000376725.2 Ladona fulva | reverse complement strand
AAACCCCCCCCCCCCCCCCCCGGACCACCACACACGCAAACCCAGCCAGATATTTGCGCTGTGGAGTAAATAATAAAATTTGAAAATATATATGAAATGAGTTTAATTATTTATCATTAAGAGACGGTTATTCTGCATTTCAATGTGCAAATCTGATGGCCGCAATGAAAGATAACAAGAAAAATTACTATAATTTTTGACTAGACGGAGAAATGACTAGATTGATTTGGTACCGAATTACAGGATTGAGAAAGAAGAGAATAAACATCTATTTGACATAGTTGATGATGCATAAGTTAATAAATCACCCTCATATTCCACCCTCACGTATCTTATTCCAGAAATATGTATTATTTCCATTAAAAAATCAAAGCACGTACCCCAGAAAACCACCCCCTTTTATGCTGGTTGAAGAAACCAAAGCCGTAACTTTGGCTTAGCGGGAGGCATTACGAGTTAGAAAAGGATTTCCATCGTCTCACCTAGCAAGAAATCGCTGCTCTTCCTCAAAATACACGCACGCTCCCTTTCTTCTCCTTCCTATTTGCCATTTACCTCTTCTTTTGCTCCACCTCCATTTCTATCTTTTCCAACTCCTCTTTTTAGCCTCACTTCAACCGATTCTTCGCCTACCATACCTTTTCCACTCTCTGTCATAACTCGAGTGCGAGTGAGGGCGAACGGGGGAAGAGATGGTGATGAAGTGAGATGGTGGGGTGTGAGAGGGGGAAGGGAGTACACGAGGTGCCTCAACGCTTTAACGGCTGAAGGCACTGACCCTGAGAGATGCGGTTATCTCTCAGCATGGAACACAAAGATCCTATCCCATCTTTTCGGGTTCATAAATTACGATTTATGAATAAAGAAACGACGAGTTTGAGGTACTCCAAACGAGCATTGCGTCTTGTAAATACTTGCAGCGCAGGTCTACTTTCGGAGAGAATGGGTTATGAGGTTTCCCTCTTCTGAATTCATAGGATATTTTCCACTCGCTGACTCGCGGATGACAACTGTGCCTTTACAAGCCACATAACTTGCGAGGGAGAAATTACAATTAATGTACGAGCTTCCCCAAAAATTGGAATCCGGCACCCCTCGGGGGGAAATATTAAATGGAAAGGCAACAAGAAAAGACAAAAATTTACCTATCTCGCACGGTTATGTTTATTTAAGTGGGATGTTATTATGCAAAAGAAGACACCTATTCCATTTAATGACCGGACCTCACAAGACGAAGAAAAGAGCTTTACGCTGCTACGCTACGAATCTTCAACGGGAATGCAAACTTCAATCCGCACTAGCTGGAGTTTGGCACACTTCCGAAGGCGTTCGATTCGATAGAGATTTTAATCCGCGACTTCCATCACACCCAAGGACATGACCTCAGTAACTGGCGGAGAGTTATACTCGTATTAATGTCACGCGTACGAGTAATTTCAATGTCACTGAACTCGTTGTCTGGATCGACGCAGCAGAATGAAGTCCTCCGTCTTTTTTCTCTTTTCCCAACTCGTAAATTCAATCCGATCTTGACATAAATTAGATCGATGCTTTCACCCAGAGGATCATATTTACGAAATAAAGCAATCGAAACTCGGAATCACACTTGGAAGCTACGCGAACGTCAATTAAACGAATCAAATTATCACCGCGAAATAAAACGCGCGCCTCGCATGAGCTGGAAACCTCCGGCGACTGAACCTGTAATAAACGAATTTTATTCATGCGGCGATGAAAGTGTAAAGGATTACTAATACGGAAGGACTCCGCAATTTACGATGGTCAGGGCGATGAAAATATTAAAAGCAGACACCGAAATCAATCAGCCGCATAAAAACGAGATAGGTTTAGAAAGGTGAAGTGCGGGGGAAGCACACCCAGAAGAATGCGAGGGATTGAAAGAGAGAAAGAAGACCCACTGGGCAAAGGTTTCGCGCCGACTAAATATTCCATCAAACCCGACTAATATTGCCTTAGTGGCAGTAATGACTGCTATTCAATTTACTCCAGCGGTTTAAAGAATGGAACTCGCGACCTTTTAAAAAACCTAATTCGCGTCGCGAGGGGGGCGTGCCTAATTGGCGGCGCGCGTACCCGAGTACATTACTCATTAATTACATCTTTCCCCTGCTGCCCTCCCTCCGTCACCCTCCCCACCGCTTCATACACGTAAGTATAGCGTGTCGGCACCGACTGATGGATAGCCTTATCAAAAAGAAATATCTCTTTGTAGCGAGAGAGGAGAGCCTTTTTCGCCAGCTCCGATAATTGATCCGTCCTCCCTCCGAAGGCGTCCGCCTTTCGGCCCCCTTTTAAGCGACTTGTTCCGTCCTACCACCCTCTCTTTTCCTGGCCATTTCCCGCTAACACCCACCGTGCAATGCAAACGTACCCTGGAACCAATGCCGGCGAATTGTGTGGCCGCGCCGATGAAACAATCGCCACCAGGGGCGGATTTCGGCTATCATCGGACCAAAGCGCAAAGATCGCCCGAGACCACCTTTGGGAATTCCCGGAGGAAGAAATATCCATTTCTTTTTCATTAGATTCATAAAAGTTGACAAAATAAAAATACAGCCTCTAGCACACAGTTTTGCGTGTGCTTTCAACTCGCCACCTAAGCACACATACGCGACCTGGTGGTGGTATCGCATACAATAACAAATAGGGTCTACTTTACTAATCATATTTCAGCTATTCGGAAGATATATATTATGGTTGAAATGTCTTATGAAATGACCATCATAAATAANACGTAAGAAGGCCCGTGAAGGAATTCTTCCATTTATTTTCATGCCCCGGCCGGAAAGTGACCCGACTGCTCGAAAGCATCGCCCTGCTCGCTATCTGAACGCCAAATTTTTAAATGTAAACGCTCGAGGTTGAATATTAAGGATAATTCAGACAGTAGTCCAGAAACAGAAAAAAACGCCTATGGGTTATCGTGTGTACGAAACGAAAACTAAGAATACATTTTTATTTGTAGTTTAACTAACGCTCCTGACTTTGCAAAGACACACTCTGAAGAGAAATATTTCATGTTTGAGCTGAAATATCGGAGGGAGGCATTGGGAATGAATCGAGAAAAACTAAATACTCAGTATGGTGACATGTTTAATAATAATAATAACTTCCATAACGGTTACTGGAGGCTAATCTCAATTACATCGATTTTATTAAATATTACAAACAATAATTAGTAGTATTACTGAACTAAAATATGAGTATAATCGATGATAACCTTGCTTCGTGGAGGGCCATACAGTTGGTAGTTTACATAATTGATTGCTAGAGTCAAGTTTTGAATCAAACGAGTTTTTAATATTAGGGTTATCTTTTGTAAAAATACTACGCATAATCATTAAACATGCGTAAAAAGTTTCATCTGGGAAAAATAAGAACAAGCCGCGCCTATAATAAGATTTTAATAATGTATTTTATTGACAACTTCTAAGCACAGACAATATTGCTCCCCATATGGAAAAGGCCGCCGAGCTATAAACCCAACCCTAATCGCTACGGTATCATAGTAGCATTTTTTTTCGCTTTCGACTCATATTTCAACTATTTTGTAAAAATACGAAACGATTCAGTTGCATCAAACTTGTTTTCTTCGTCATTGACTCCACCTTTCTTAACGCAATTGTAACAACTTTGGCGTCGATTATTGTTACGAAACACTACATTATGTTCACCAATATTCTATTAATCGTGTATTATTATGTACCAGAGAGTATGAACTGGAAAAAACCTCGATGTTACTTGCTAGCGTGAATTAATTTCCACATCAAAGTTGGCACATGCAACGCGCGATGCAATTAATCTTTTCAGTATGTATCTATTGTCGCGCTAAGCTATCGTAACGTTTTCTAAGATGTTTAACGTAAAGAAATCCACAGATAAAGATCATGGGCAGGGTCATACAGACACATTAGTCGTCAACTAAGCAATTGGAGTTAGAAATGTAATGAATCATTCTGTGCCATAACCATTGAAAGAGCCAGTACGCTGAAAAAAGCTCCAACCACCCAAACTAGGGGTTAATCGCAGAAGATTGTGAATGTACAGATAAACATCCCTTCCTTTGTTTGAAATTGCACATTTGCATTTTTACTGCATTTCAGGAGTTTACCAGACATGCTTTGGCTTTATTGCTTCCAGAGAAACGTCTGTAAAGCTCTTCTCGGCGACCTTAGCATGACACTACATCCAATTCTATATATCCGGCGTCGTTTTATGCGTTCGGATGTAAAAGCGACGCGCTGGCTCTCGGCCAGTCGCTGTGTTGTATGCAGCTCACGATTCCGGCAGTTTCGGGGAATTTGGTGCGCAAAGAGGAAGAGAAAGGGGTGGGAAGGGAGCGGAGAAGTATGAGATAAGTGTAGAGGGGTTTTCAGCCGGAGGAGAAGAAAGTAGGGATGAGAGAAGAAGACAATGAGAAAAAAGTTAAAGGAATCAGAACTTCAAGTTTTCATCTTACATCCAACCCTAACAGAATAAGGGGGTAGAACACCGTGATGCAAATGAAAATGACATACGGAAGTAACACTGGGCAATGCAAGCATGAAAAGTGTGATATAATAAGGACATTCATAAAAGTGTGATATAATAAGGACATTCATAAAATATATTATGACGTCTCTCCTACCTAAGGTGATTCGATCTTTGAAATGTGTAATTGTCTTCAGGTTATAAGTGATAAAAATATCACCTTTTAAGAGCTATATACCATATTGACACTTGCCTATGGCTAAAATTGAAAATTAGGTTTTATTTTTCTATTTCCATCTCATTCCTTTCCAAACTTTCGTTCGGTTTCTCACCACGTTCGTAGTAATGACTCATGTGGATGGATCCGATCGAAAATTTTGACGTCTAATCGTCCAACGTTGGCCTAAATCCTTCAACGTTGTTAAAAGCTTTCGCGTCGATCTCTTCCTTTGATATGATAATGGAGATATAGGCGAGGGTATATTTTTAATCGCAATTGAATATTTAAGAAAAATACACGTCGAGTTATGAGGCAAAGTTATATTTATAACACATCAATATATACAGACAAAGAGTGAGGGTGTGACTTAGGGAAAGGGTCAGGGTGCACCGAGTTTGTTGGGAGCCTTAAATTGCTGTGGTCGTAAATTTCCATTAGAATAGAAAATTATTGGATAAGATCAATTGACCTCTATTGCTAACGAAAAGAAAAAGAATAGACACGTCTCTTAGAATAATATCAAGAAACTGTAAAAGTACACTTATTGAAACTGAGATTACTAAAAGTAACTGATAAGAAATCAGAGAAATAAAATTAATAAACCACTATGAGAACTCATTAAAAATAATGTTCAGCAAACTTTAACGTATTGAAATCAATGACTTCATTTGAGAACGGCTTAACAAACTAAAGATGCGGCTGTGGAGAATAGAGATAGAGGACAGACATAGGATGATGACGAGGATAAATAGGAAGAGAAAGGAAAGAAAAGTGTGAGAGGGAGATAGCGGAGAAAAGTGAGGAAGAGAGCGGAGTGACGCGTGGGAAATTCTCGAAGGAGATGCCACGCATTTCTACACTCCCTTGCAGCGGCCTCATGAATGTTAGTGGACGTTCAGGTTCATCAAACTACGGCTCACGCAGCAGAAACTGTGCTCCCATCACGGTACCCTCGCAAGTGCATGAAGTCTTAAGTTTACCTGGATGAACCCAAAGGAGGAAGATATTCGATGGCATTTACACGCTTCACCTCCTTTAGCGATCAAATCTAAAAGCTCAATGCGTACTTCCCGGACCATTAGCGATGGTTACTTTCGCAAAGATTAGTAACGCGTTCCAGAAATATTTACAATACAATCCCATCATCGAGGAGCCGTCGTAGGTGCAGCGGATGTGGATGAGATAATTCTCGAGTCTTATTTATGATGCATTCAGTTCTTAAACATGGTAGTGACGGCACTCACCCGTTCCTTGGGAGCAATGCACGAGACAGCTCACGTAAGAAGGCCCGTGAAGGAATTCTTCCATTTATTTTCATGCCCCGGCCGGAAAGTGACCCGACTGCTCGAAAGCATCGCCCTGCTCGCTATCTGAACGCCAAATTTTTAAATGTAAACGCTCGAGGTTGAATATTAAGGATAATTCAGACAGTAGTCCAGAAACAGAAAAAAACGCCTATGGGTTATCGTGCGTACGAAACGAAAACTAAGAATAAATTTTTATTTGTAGTTTAACTAACGCTCCTGACTTTGCAAAGACACACTCTGAAGAGAAATATTTCATGTTTGAGCTGAAATATCGGAGGGAGGCATTGGGAATGAATCGAGAAAAACTAAATACTCAGTATGGTGACATGTTTAATAATAATAATAACTTCCATAACGGTTACTGGAGGCTAATCTCAATTACATCGATTTTATTAAATATTACAAACAATAATTAGTAGTATTACTGAACTAAAATATGAGTATAATCGATGATAACCTTGCTTCGTGGAGGGCCATACAGTTGGTAGTTTACATAATTGATTGCTAGAGTCAAGTTTTGAATCAAACGAGTTTTTAATTTTAAAATATGAACTATGATGTTAAATTCTATTCACCTTGAGTAAAATGGATTCAATATACGCAACAAACATTTTCGCCTATGAAGCAGGATAAATATCTCCAGTCTCGTTCCACAAATTCATGATTTAGTATGCTCATTACATGAAATAACCTTCTGATATTAAAACCGATATGAAGCCCCTATCAAAATTCTTTCTTTGTTTTTACTTTCATTATTTCCCTATATCCTTCCTTCCGTGTTTCCATGATCTAAAAGCTCTAAATAATCACATCATTCCTTTCTAACTTTTTATTTCTTATTTCCCTATCAAGTATGGTCAAATATTATTGCTAATATTTCGATAAAAATCCTCCTCATTTGATCAAAATCAAACCTTCAACCTTCTGTTCTCTGATCCTCCTCAGCATCTCAAGATATGAAACACCTTCCTACCACAGGAACGCAGGTATTTAACTCCCAAAGAATGACTTATTTCTGGTTTAACGCACTCCCTCTGCGATGCGAGCCAACCTTCCCACATCCGTCCCGAATCCGACTTCCTGCTTCTTCCTCTAATCTCACCCCCAAACTCGTCCCTCTCACTCTGAAACCTTCTAATCATTCCTCCCACACCATCCCCCTGTCTCCACTTTGCACCTTTCCCACCCACTCTTCCGGCACAATCCTCCCGAGACACCGCTTTCGCTTCGGTGTATACCTTATGACCTCCTCCACCGGCCAACCCTTTGCCTCCCACCGCTGGGGTCGTGTTTGACCCGACCCGTTAATTGCCACTTGCGGGACTGTCTAGAAGAGAAAAGGCCTTAGGGCGTAGTAGGAGGAGAGGGAAAAAGGAGACAACTTCTTACAAGCGAAACGCTTAACAACTCTGTTGAACATTTCTTGTGCTTTCCTTCCCGTGGTATCCGTAATGTTGTTCAAAAGGAGCCTTTCTGAGAACAGAGGGGATATTCGAAGTATCGGTTGCTTCAGAGGTGGGCTCTTAACGGAAACAAATTCCAAGAGGGAAATACCATACTTTTGGTCGCTCTTAAACTTTGCTAGAGCTTGTTTCTCCTTGACTCACCAAGTTTTAATTTGAGAGCTTACTGTATTTTTGGAAAATAAAAAGTTTATTTCAATACAGTCGTAATTCACTTTTCGTGAAATGATACTATGCACCCTAAAAAATTGCCTTTTAGCGAATCATTTCATAATTTCTTTACCCTTTAATTTAGGGTAGATATTCCTCGCTTCCATTATAGAGGGCTACAAAAAAATTGAAAAATTATCAGATGAGCTTTTTACGAAGAGTGAAATTGAACTTTAAAATTATAAGTAAACGAATTAATCATGAGGATGAAGTAAGCGAATATCCCAGATCTAAATATTTAGAAAAATAACCAAATATCCTTGTTAAGACCGAAGAAAAAGTTTGGTTTTAATTGCAAATAAAGCCTTTTAGATGAAAGAAACGGACTTGGAAAGGAAACAGAACCAGCTACTTAATAAGGGTTTAACAAAAAATTACAAACACCTAGTCAATCCTTTGATTGAATACTGAGAAATTATAATAAGATAATGCACCATTATAATGATACATTTTTATGTTGGGATGATTTGAGAGGAAAGGGGCCATCAGATCTATTCGTAAGAAAGAAACAAATGTTTTCGTTTGAATGATATACTGAGATGTATTGAGGAATCCTACGAATATTTTAACCATTAGTATTCTAAAAGATAAAATATTACAGAATTTGCTGATTGAATTATCAAAATAATGAACTCCACAAATAAAAAAATACAAATTATTGTAGGAGACGTTAGAAGGAAAATTAATCTTAAAAGCTTCCGTGATGAAGAGTTACCATTAAAATTATTTCGTCACTTTCGTCTTAATCGACTATCGTCGTAATATTTCGGATACAAAGAAACAACCCCTTTTAAAAAGAAGTTAAACGAACGAAGTTCGTGGTTAAATGGTTAAAACTCATTAAACACTAAATGTTTAGGAGAGAAGCCGATTTAATTCACACTGAAGCTGAATACTGCATTACTTCAATTTAAAACATTGCAAATACTGCCGGAGTGTAGACCATGCAGCAGTGAAATTCAAAGCCAACAAAAAATACTAACTCACCAGTTCCCAGAACTCTAAAGGTGCGAATACAAATTGATCGTAAATCCTCACATAAGAGACGAGCATTAAAAATTGTATTTGACTACGGTCTCAAATCGTCGCACCTTCCCAATATAAGTGGTTCTTGTACTGTTGAAACAAAGGTTTCTCCTGAGATGGATTGCATCCGAGAGGTCATTTGATTCTAACTTTGCAAAACAGACCGAAAATCGAGCCAAAGCGTATACTCAAGCCTTTAATGATGTTTCTGAAAATGCTTCCCTTCGACGCCTGCATGAGAGCCATTATTTGGGAGAGAGAGAATGAGTGCTCCACTCGAGAATTGCTGAGGCAATTCATCACATATGACAACGTGTGGTTGAATTATCAACGATTCAACACGCGTTCCCTAATACTGCCGCTATTAGTTTCATTACTCTTCGCGCACTCGGCTAAATAACTTTATAAATTCGCTCTGCCACTCACGTGGGTGGCTGAGCTTAAAGATTCCATTCTCTGGGCTCAAATCCATCTCACCAGAGCAAACCGTAAAAAAATCCAATCACCTTGTGCTCGCGGTGATAGACCTAGATTGCCTCCGGGCCTTATATGCGAATTTCTTAAAAATAACGCTAAAGTTCACGGTTAAGTTGAATCCTGAAATATGATGAATATCTACTCTGACAATCCACGTAAACAATAGAGAAATTTCTTAAATATATGCTCTTTTACATCTGGCGATAAAATGTTTGAAATTGTGACATTTAAAATGAATCCACTGGAGTTCCTCTCATTCAACTCATTTAAGTTCCTCAATGATGAACAGCCACACATTATGAAGAGTATTTTTCGGGCTAGAATGGAATTTCTAAGCCTGATACTGTATTTTTGCTCTTCTAACAGAAAAGCGACGGTTTCATAGACAAGTTTCCCTTCTCTCTAAGAAAATGTAAGATACCGAGGTCCAACCATCTTAAATATATATGTATAAATAAATACAGTACTCACAAACATCAAAACTCCTCCTCAGCTTGCTAGGATAAGATAACAGTAACTCACCTGTAAAGAAAAAAAATATTAGAAAATATTAATCTTGGACAAATGAAATATTTTCAATCATATCATAATAATGTGACAAATGCAGAAATTAATGCAATATCAATGATCAAAAAATTCAAAAGCTTTCCTTCAACGGCTTAAAGAAGCCTATTACCAATTATTTTTATTCCTTCTCAATCTTGTATAGTGTTGCAAATTAACAAGCGTGCTATCAAAATAAGTAGTCATTATCGTGTTGACTCACGAGAACGAAAGTAATCCTAATACTTTATTAAGCAGCTTTTCCTGCTTTGATATAACTAATCACGGTATTTACACCGGTTGGAAACTCAAGACAACAAAATGGCATACTCTTAAATAAAATATTACTTATGCTAAACGCTTGAATAAATTTTCTCGCAACCACTTAAACCTTAGAATGATGTAAGCTTTCTGCAATATTTCCTGTAAATCATCGATGATTAGTTGGATAAAGCGTCCACCAATACCTCTCAGATTCGCTTGTGGAAGGCACGTGCAGTACAAAGAGGTCCTGAAAAGGCCTGAACCTATCATCACAGAACACGCACGGACCACCTGCAATCGGCAGAATGCCTTAGCGAACATGGGCTTCAATCCCTCTCTACAAAAAAGACTTTAATACTATTATTGAAGGCGCATTGTCTCTTCAGGCAAGTCTAGGCCGCGGCAGAAATCCTTACAGTCCGTCCGGTCTCCATATTTCATTTGCCCTCTCCTTCTTTACGATCTTACTGCTTCTCCACTCCTCCTCCCTCCATGCAGTTCGAGCATTGTTCCATACCCTCTATGGGTTTTCCTAGAAGGTGACCCTGGGTTGACTCCCCCCTGTGTGCGAGTTATATGCGAGGAATAGTAATGTTATGGACGTACAGAGTGATGGTGGGCTTGTTGGCAGCGATACCGCCCATATCACACATTATATCAAAATTCAATGTGTTATTTTTCTGCGGAGACGGTATTTGTACCGGTCATTTCAGCAGCTTCTTTTATTTCCCGAATCCGATTTGATTTGTAGTTTGTAATCGCATTTATGAGCCAATGCAGCCACAGGAATACATGCTGAGCATAAATAAAACCTTGAATGAAAACCGATTCAAGTTAATGGAAATTTTAAGCACCAGTACGTAATTTGATATAATAGCGGGACAGGACAGTGCAAATCCTTTCCGCTTTTGGATTATTTACAAAATTAAATGATTACCTAATTTAATAAATATAAGCGTAAGGCATACATTTTTATTATTGTGTACCGTCGGTATTAGTTAAATAAATGCTATTAAGTATAAATAAACGCATAATAACTAAAGCAAATGCTATTAGGAAATACTCGCATCGAGAGAAACATGGTTTTTGAAGGCAATTGTCCGGGTTGATGGAAAAAATATTTACGTTTTTAACATTGGAAATTATTATCATCTACTAGAAGCATTAACCTATGATATTAAGTAGGCCTTCTGCAAGAATAACATACGTTTTTAAAATTTTTTTTAGGTGTAATGCTTGCTTCGTAATTAATTTGTAAAATTTTAATACTTATAAGTGTATTTTCGCCAAATCCGTCCCTCGATTTTAATAAACTTTCTATCGTAACTACCAAGTGCTGTAAAATTATATGACAGTATTTCACATACAAAGTATGCGTATCAGTCCTAAATACCTCATAACGTAAACCGTTCTGATCGACTGAATTAAAGATTGGTCACTATTTTATAATAATCTTTGCCGTTACATCTAATGGTGAATTCTATAAGACATAAGGATGATAGAATTTTCGCACCTCATTTCGCATGCTTTTGGTCCAGGAAAATCGGCCCTCGAGAAAGGTTAACACATTGCAGTAACAAACCTCATGCATATCTTGGAATCTCAGGACTCTTTGGTTGGTTTGATCACCCTCCTCTTCAGCTTTTCATTTGCGCTCTCGGAGTAAAAAACCAGCATTCCGCGACGGACATTAAACCCCTCAAGATGGCGATGAGGGATTCGCCTCAATTCATCGGCGGAAGAAGGCGAGGAAAGACAGAGAGAAGTATCATTGGTAAGGGAACAGACGTTAGAATCTATAACACTCCCCTTTTTTCTTTCGCGAACACTACCACCGTCCATCTCAACTCGCGCATTCAAGAAAACTTCTTTCATCTCACCGATTAAAAGGGATTGTTGCGTCGAGCTTTTTTTTGTCGCTCGCCGACGCAAGATGTTGAGTGTATCTCGCTTTGCCGGGAGATGCTGGGCAGCAGTCTGAGAGAGTGGGGAGCCCTTCGGGGGCAGCGGGGCATGACGATCTCTCATCGATATCAGTCCCTACGAAGGCCCTCCTCCATCCCATTGGCCGCACCTTGAGAAGATCACCGGAGACCTCCTCCTCCTTATCAACTCTCGCACAAGCGGCGGGAGATCTAAAGCCACGCCCGCATATAACAACATTCGACCGTATATGCGCCACTACGGGGTGGATGATAGCCTGAGTCCTGATTCTCATCCTAAACGCCAAGCGAACGAGGGCGGCCTTCGCGAAAAGAGCAACCCCATGACTGGACTGGGCAATGGTAAGAAAACGGAGGGTTCACAAAAGCAAGGGATGGCGGTGAGCAATGAATGAGGTAAAAATCCCATCAAGCCATGATGAACTCAATATTTTCTGCCCTGAGAATGGCAACAGCGGCTGTTTTCATTCACTCATTTGCTCTCGTGAAACTTCAAGGTGTACAGAATTATGATTCATAGATGATTCAAATGATAAGAAAGCAGGATAAAACCCCAGCGTTAATTTGCGGTTGAAAATCTGCTAACTATGACCAGTTCAATGTAAAAGTAAGACAAAAGAAACGAAAAGAGACTCGAGAGTTCTATAACAAAAAAGGCTATTACTGATGCAAAACATGATGCTTACTTACAAAGTAAGCAATTTAAGCGAACGAAATAGATGAATGAATAGAACGACTACAGATATGGGAATGAAATTCAAAAACATGCAACAAATTACAACGTAGCTAGGGTACAAGAATAGGTGACAAAAGATCTTCAGAATAATTTAACTGAAGCACCAATCCTTGACGTTTAATCTTTTTAAATGCGATTGGATTAAGTAACTGAGCAAGGGAAATTTCAGTTTTCACCGCAATGGCTTAAATAACTTCTTACTTCCTGCCCCGCATTTACTTTAAACTCTAATATCCGCTAAAGCGACCAGAAACGCATGGTTCACATGCTTTTGAATTTAGATGGAGAAATTGAAAGAGAAAAAGTCTGCCGCAGTACACAGAGTCCCATCATAGCCCAAGAAATTGAAGGAGGGATCGTTCTGTCGTGGTAGCTTAGAGGACAGAGCACCCTCCCGGAAAGTGGGGGACCCGGGTTCGATTCCAGGCTGCGGCACTTTTTCTCTTTCAATTTCTCCATCTAATATCCGCCTTTCAATAGTATATGTACTGTGTCTTAACGTGTCTACGTTGATATTCCCATTCAATTTTATCTACCGCAAATTTCCTCAGTGCCCTCAAGTTACTACACGTCTTTCAACTAACGACAGCTCCGCTTTTGAAAACATCGCGCACCGCGACACGAACAGTGACGAAGGAGGTTGAGAATTCTTGGAACGCATTCTCTTTTAAATCAGTGAATGAGTCGTCGTTTAGCATCCTCCTCTTGATGAACGAAAGCGCGGGAGAGAGGCACTCTCACGGGAACGACGACACGAACCAAACTGCCCTCTCTCCCGCTCGACCTTTTGACACTTACTCTCTCTTCACTCAGATCAAGTATTTAAACTTCCTAATAAGCGTCCGCTAATCTTCACTCTTGCCTCGTCTGCGTCTGCTCGGATTTCAAATGTGGCACACGCTCTCACGCGTAATACTTACGAGTAGGGATTTAAAAAAAGGTCGGAAGAGAAGAGAGGAAAAGGGGCGGGGCCAAGATGCAGAGGATTGTGAATAATGCATAGGGACAGAGGGGAAGAGAGAATTGGGAAGCATCCCGTTCCACGTATAGATGCATACCTCCGAGGGAATCTAAGGACTTTCACACCCTCATCCGCGTACCTCATATAGAGAGGGAGATAGGAATAGGGAATACTGCAACTCCATGATCTACGTACTGATATCCTTTCATGCGTGGCCAGGAATTTCGACGCCGGAAACACTTTGTTTAAACCATGAGTGCCCGTCTAGAAGGAAGATGGAAAGGGACTGTGATAATGAATTACTCGCATTCTTACTTGCAAAACTACTAAATAATTTATGTTGAAAACTCGGAATTTGAATAGATACATCTTCAATTGATTGACAAAAAGGCAAAGAAGGAACGTTATAGTAGTGTCGATTGAATCCACTGCCAAATCTTGAGGGTGCATTCAAACATACGATTGCTTTGGGCCGAAAGGCACCATCACGACATTTGGCTAATGTCCCAACTTGGAATTCTGCGAAGATTGTCCAGCCGTTTTAGTATTTTCTAACTAATACGTTTTGCAGACGTTGGACAGCAAAGCAATATTTCCTAATCAACGGCACGTTCTTTACTGTTTAGCGATAAAATGTGATATTTGCCACGAGGAAATTATATTTCCAAAACTTCGTTCTTCAGAAACAATTAATTATGAATGTTACATTAATTTAATCGATATGATTAGACCTTACTTCGTGGAACGCCATTAATTAAATGAGAAAGTTTAAATTCGTACTTTCCATTTGATTTCTTCGAAAACACAAAGTTCAACTTTCTAATGTATTTCATTACTAGTCAAACGCCTACAAAAAGTAAAGAACGATATTATCAAAAATGTATGCTAGATTACGAGGCAGTAGTCAGTCCTCACCTGGAACAGGTGTGTAGTGTATGGGATCCTACAGAAAAGTGTTATGTTCGAGAATTAGAAAAAGTACAACAAAAGGGGATACGTTTCGTGAAAAATTGTTACCACAAATCAGTGAGCATTACTCAAATGCTTAGGGATGCAGGATGGGAATCTTTAGAAAATGGAAGATTTAAACAAAGGATAAATTTACTAAATAAGTTTAGAGAAGGTACCTTCGTAGAAGATGTAGCCGATGTAATGTATCTTCCATGTTACATAGACCGTTCTGATTCTGAGAGATAGACGCCAGAACGAATCGATTCAAAAAGTCATTTTTCCTCGAACGATACGCGAAAGTAATCGATTAAGGAAGTAGAGTCATGGTTCATGCACCCCCTGCCACACACCGAAAGGCGGCTTGCAGGGTACATATTTAGATGGAGATGCAGTTTATACTTCAAGGTAGGCTATGTCGAGGCAGATTTTAGTGTCCTATGTTGTATTTCATTCCACGATTCCATTCCCATGAGATGGCCCTGGACCTTCATTTCGGCGTTGAAAGCCACAAAAATGTCTATCATAATTTGGTGCAGTCAACTTTGGAAGTATCGCAGCTTGCAAATGAAACTGAAAATGGTAAAGTGCAGAGTATAGGGCTGATTAGATTTTTGAGGATAAGACGGAGTTTAGGCGATGAGATGAAGGTGAAGGAGTTGAAGCTAAATCTGGGTGCGTGGGCGTCAAATGGGAAAAGTGGGGGAGTAAAGGGAAAAGTAAAGAGAGTGAGATCATAAAAAGAGAAACCGCAGGACGGTAGAGGCTGCATCGTTGAACTAAAGCCAGAGTTCTCTGAAATACATTGCGGAGGGCGGCGTGACACACCCGGTGTAAAAGTAGGGCTGTTCTAACATAGAAGTTCCAAACATCTTCTGAAAATTTTCTAATCTTTCTACCTCGGTGAAGTAATTCCTTTTGGTAAATTTCCAAGGAGAAACGGACATGAAAAAAGTTTGCCGGAACCGGGACTCGAACCCGGGTCTCCTGCCGATTGTTTGCTCTATCCATTGAGCTCTCCCACCAGAACTTTTCTGCATGCCGTTTGGGAGACTTTGTAGGCAAAGTGCACCTCCTTTTGGTACTCATAAACCGTCTTTTTCTGTGCCCGTTTTACAGCCACCTCCTATGAGTTCGTATATTATTACCCCCTTTATTTATGTCTTGGTTTCTCTTCCCTTGTCGTTGCTACAGATTATATGTTGAGCAGTCTTCTTGGAAATTCTACCACCACGATCTACCATCGCGATTTTACTTCCTCGTCTTACTGTTTCATCCTGTGTAAAGCGTAAAAAAATCCGTATTCTCATCTTCAAATTTTGAAAATGGGCTCTTTAAATTAAGGGGTATAAATGAGAAAATTACTCAGAATTTTTGTAAGTATAGACATACGCAAAAGACTAGTCCTACTTAATAAATTGAAAATTAAAAGGCCGATGTTCGATTAAGAATACAGCATTTCATGCATCATGAAATTTTAATGGATAAATGCGAAGGAAATATTTTTAGGATACATTTCAAAAGTTGATAAGGTTTTGAAATCGGTAAAAATCTGTCAGCGGTAGCAAATTGTCGTTAGCTTTGAGTTAGGTCCTCAGCATGGCACCTCATAGCTAATAATTCGGTTGCTTCAAAGCACAGAAGACCAATCACGTTTAGCCACAAAATTAAATTGAATTACTTCCAAGAAAACGGAGAAATAAAATAAGTTATAGGTGCGAATCTCCAAAGAAATGGAAAAATATTCATTTGTCACCTTAAGGCTCCGTTGATACAAAAGATTTGTGAAGTTTCAAAAGGTTGTTTAGGGGATGTGCAAAAAAATCTCCTATAACTAAAGATTGACATATCCAAAATCCTTATTTGATAAATAAAAATCTTTGAACAGTTGTTCTTATAGTTTTGATGAGGCCAAAAAGTAAGAGAACGGTTCATTTCCAGCAATCGACCTCGACAACACGCCGCATTTCCGAGCATCCGGCTCTGAGTAAAAATCTCCTTTCCCCTCCTTCAATTTTACATCAGATTACTATCGACAACATTCCAACAACCCTCCAAAGGGTCATCGCAATTAGGATCGCACGCTTGTTAGCAATTTGATATGCCTGCAACAATGGTTATGAATGGTCGACAGCCGGAAAAGAGCGCGGCTACGAAGTTCGAGTCGTGGGAGACTTCAACGCGCGATTGTGGGCGAAAAATCGATTTGGAGGGCATTTGAGGGGATCAAGGGGCGAGAGAGAGATCCAAGCGTATAGAGAACGACGTAGGAGAAAGGGGATGGATAAGGGTAAAGTCTAGCGAGGAAAAGGAGGAGTATGCACTGCAAAAGCATTCCGAGATGGCGCTTCGGAGATATCCAGTGTAGATTGTGTCGGGAATCTCGCAGAGTGAAGTGCTGGACTTGGGCTATCTCTTCCTTCTCCTCTATCTTGTCTTCCCTCTACCTTCTATTACCTCTTTATCTTCCGCGGTGGAGCCACAGTTGAGTGAATATACCCCTCTCCTTCCTATTCCTTCTTCGTTGAGACAGGTTCGACTCCTCGGAGATCCTTCGAAACAAGTGGTGTCGGCAAAGGATATGAACTACACAGAGAGAGAGGGATGGAGAGCGAATCGTGCGAGAAAAATCGTAATTCTCACGAAGGATAAGACAGAAATGGTGGAGAGGTAGCGTATTTCCTCATGCAAAGTTTTTTCTTCGATTTAATTGTATCGCTTCTTCCGTACGTCTCTTTTCGTTATTTTTAATAACGGGGTTGACATCTGACGACCAGGCACAAAACGATATCCTAGGTTTGATTATGATTTCTTTATCGATCTTGAAATGCAATTAACTTTTATAATTTCAAAATATTAGCTCCCAAGGGGAATCGAGCCAGGAGAAGCGAAAGTACTAACCTCTTTGCTATCAAAGAGCTCCTATGGAAACAATTTTTCTTTTCATTAAAAAGCTATATAAAGCTTTGTTTTTACAATTCTGACTGACTCAGTACAGAATTAGTCAACGGGTGCGGAGAAACTACGGATTGCAGCTTTTTCATACTTTAAAAGTGACGTGGTATATTGGTCATTACGCTCTGTAAAGAGAAACATAAAAACAGCTTAACTTTTCGAAGTAAAATCCGGTTCTTGCAACTGAGGAGCCGGAATAGACTAATTCGATAAGAAAGAATGGCCAACTTCTTATATATCGATGCATATTTATATTAATCGATGCATATTTATATTAATCGATGCATATTTATATTAATCGATGCATATTTATATTAATCGATGCATATTTAATTCAGATGAGATAAAGGAAGGGATAAATCTCTAACGCTTGATTCAAAGTTCTGATACATACGAATCTCACTGGCCAACGAGCCCTATAATCCTGAGTCGCATTCCTCACACCGTGTAAATTGATGTCTGCCGCCTCAGCCGATACAAATTGTGGGAGTACATTTTAAATGCGATACATTTTATTGCTACCCTGGCCCTAAACTGCGGTTTGTCAAAAGTGAACGGTGAATCTTCCTCAGATATGAAAGATAAAGAAGAGGAAAGAACGAGCGACTGGATGAGAGAGATAGGAAGATTTCACACCTAGAAAGGCAGAATGGGAGAGAGAGGAAGAAGAGGTTAACAGGAGAGTAGGTAAATCGCTCGAGAAAGAGGTGTGAAGGAAATGGAAATATGCTGAATTTTGGCTTGAATACTGATGAGAAAGAGCTTTGGGGTACAAAACAGAAACTTAAGATGGCAAAACTACCGTTATTAAAAAGTGTAATGGAGGCTGCTGAATATCTATACACAATAATTAAATTAAAATTCGATTAAAATGCGTATTGAGAGTTCATCCAGGTGATATTGAGGGAAAATGACAGGATAAATCACCAAAAAACCACCACTAAAAGAATAATGATTACTTTGAAGATGAATAACCTAAAATGAACCTGAATTCCAACATATTTTCTCTTCTGGTACAATCGACATACGAGATCGACTCGTATATTCACTCGAAACATTAGAATAAAAAAACAACCGAACTGCGATTTTGCAAGACGTGGTAGTTGATAAATTGCTTTAAGAGAAGATAAATTTGAAATATCTAAGCTTAGAGTATTTTAAATCCGAATTTCATTACATAATGAATATTGAAAAGTTAGATGAGGGGAAGCTAACACAATGAGCCAAGAAAAACAAGTATGTATTTGCGATTCAACAAGGAAAACGAGAACATTTATGCAGCATAGGTAAAATTTATTGGAAATAAATGAGGACTGAAACCGGAGTGAATCAGATGGGTATCATTTCTAGAATTCTAGAAATAATTCTCTCATTGATAGCAGTAATTCGCACCTCTTTTTGCTCTAAGAAACAACGACTGAAACTTTCTATGTTATATTCAAACGAGTTTAATCTTTTATTCGCCTGAGTTACACTTTCTGAATTTTTCGTTGAATTAAAGCAGTAACACTACCGATATAAAAAATAACTGTAAGCACGGGAATAGCGAGTAAGTTAAGTGGTAAAATAGTAGGAGAAAAATGTAAAAGCAATATTTAAGCCATATTTCATTAATTGAAACATTCAGCAACGTATAGGTAAGATTAAAAGCACCGCCAATAATTAGCGGCAGTGATTCAACATGATATACATGAAGTGCACGAAAATTAATTCGTAGATGTCGAAGGAGCAAAAGAGTTCATAGTGTGCGTGCCAGAATGACAACCGAAATTTAAAAAAGAGAGAAACTTTCCCGTCTTTTTCTTCATGTGGAAGATTTTGCTGTACGGTTCTTTGTTTTTTCTACCGGTTTCGATTTTCCTAAGATTAATCCATTGAAAACTACACATTTTACACACATTGATTGCAGCACTCGGTGTTTAATGGATCGGAAAAGACTCCAGCTCCGGAAAGGTCAATTGCCGGAAAGGCAATTCCCTGACTTCTTTCTGATTTAATCTCGAGACCTCGTGGGCAGATACGATTTTGGCCGTCCCGAGTCAATACAAGCACGCTAAAGAACTATTATTACTGTTAAATGTTTACGTTTCGATAACCATTTCAACGGCCTCGGCGTCTATTCTTGCTGGTTTCTGCATTGCAAATACGTTTTCTCCTAAAATGGTTCATTGCCTTTTAAACATTACTGTCGGATAAAATTGCCGTGGCTGATGCGGCTGTCTCATTTCCTAACTGCCTGAAGTAGACTATGCTCATGAACCCTTAAACATTACTGAATTTAGGTATAATCTTCCCATCTCCGACAACTCAAGGAACCAAACGCAACTAAAATACTTTTTCGGAATCCCGATAAACAGTGCTAATAGAAAGGGATGCCTGTCCAAAACTCCCCCAAATGTCTTCATGACTTCAGAAGTCAGCTAACCAAATGCGTTTCCTTTCACTCGATATTCAAAATTTGCAAAATACAACAATCTCGCGCTTTCCCCTCCTTCTGGACCCTATTTCTCGAGGTAAATGCCAGAAATACCTTTCGTGACCAAGAGCCGTTAAGCGAGAAACGGAGATTCACTGTTCCCGAAATCTTCCCATAGGTCCACTTCGCATGCTTGGCAAAAAATCATACAGCGGAAAGATGGAAGCGGAGGGGGGCGAAAGGTTCTCATAAGCAATCCAACTCATCTTATGGGTTGACGCCCGTATGCTATAAATATGTAGTCTGTGGGGACCTTTGGGCCGCGTGCGTGGAAAGTTGGTTGCCTTGGTGGTTATCTACAGCACTTGGAGCCGAAAATCGCCACGGGATGGAGAGAGAGAGAATAGGGAGTGGAAAAGGAGAGGAAAATGAGAATGGGAGGGAGACAAGACATACGACCGTATTCGTGAAAAAGGAAAGGGAGATAAAGAGTGGAAAAGAGAGTGAATAAGAGGGCTGATACGGAGGGAAAGAGGAAAAATTCGTACGAGAATTGCGTTGAAACTCGACAGAAAAACGATTTCGTTCCGAAAGAGGGAGAGAATCAAAGTCGAAACGGGTGAGAGAGAAATAATTAAGACTCCGAAATCAATTCTACAGCCTACCGTGATATAAAATGGGTAGAAAACGGTTGAATTATGTTGAGCGTAGACTTTTCTTGCACTAGATGTAATTCATTTTTTAATGTCTAAAAATTAGCTGAATGACCTACCAAAGAACAAGAATCAAATTATAATGAAATGCGTACCTCTACAATAAAAAATGAACAACTTTATCGAGGGCGAATTTTAGCCCATTAAAACTATCTTTTTAATGCCAACATCCTACCTTCGTCAGTTTCCATTCCCTAACCAGGACTTGAACCCGAGACCTCAGCAATGATGATCAAGAACTCCATAAACCAGTAAAACATTAAACATTAGTATGCGCTATTTAAGTTTTGCAGACGATCCAACTATTTTAATAAACGCATCCGTTTGAGGGCAAATAAACATAAACGAAGAGAAGTGTTAATCCACAGCGAAAAAAACATTGGCGGCTCCCGGTTAGCAAAGTGGGCAACGCGCTCGACTTCGATGAAAACGGTCCTAGGTTCAATTCCCGGTGGGGTTCACGTGCGAAATGACCTTAGTTGACATGCAAAGTTTTAACGATAATACTAAGAAACTGGCGGATCAAGGCAAACGAAAAATGACCGATGGAGAAGGAATAAATAAATGAATGAAATAGGAAAAGGAAAGGGTAGAAAAACTAGCGTTACGGTGAATTTGACACTGAGATACCATCAAATATTTAATTCTATTTCGTCACGAATAAAACTCAGGTAATGGATATAATTGCTGAAGACTCGATGCAGATTATCGGGAGAGTAAGTAAGGGGTCTCCTTGACTAAGATACGATAAATCCGTGGACTGGTTGGCGAAATAAAACGAAAGAGAATGGGCAGTGGGAATGAGGAGGGGAGGGAAAGCTTTTAGGAAAATCACCGAAGATCCCGAGACGCCGTAAGTCTGTCAAAAAATCTCTCCCTCCAAAATTGTCTGAACCCTCTCTGCCACTCACCCTGCTTGTATTTCCTCCGCAATATCCGCCTTCCTCCCCCGAGGACCCGATAAAAAGGCAAGGATGCGGGAAATAAGGAGCTTTAAAATTAGGAGGGTTTCGGGGAAAGATAAGCCGACGATGTTGGAAGGGGTTTTGAAAGAGAAAACGAGGAGAGGAAAAAATCGTGAGAGATGGCTTCCAAAGATTTTGGCATATCTATAAATTGTAGGAAACAATGCGTAGGAGGTTATGTTCGGCGGAGGAGAGCGGGGAGATCTTCCGATCGTAAAATTTCGAAGCACCGACTGCCGAAGCACTAAAACTTTATGAAATGACTCGCGACGTGTCCTTGCTGTCCCTTCCTTCCTATTCCCACTTCTTTCTCTATTTACGCCTTCCTATACGCCTGAGAAAGCAGAGAGGAGCAAGGACGAGCTGTTAAGGGTGTTGGGTTATGCTGTCGTATCGGACGTGTTATTTCTCCAAGCGGGCTTCCGTTGGTCATAGCGGTCGATATTGCGCTTGTGTTTGTCTTGCCTTGCCGCCAATGGTAAGGAATAAATTAAACGATATACGCCAACCCGTGGCGATAAATAACCCCCGAATATAGGTACTCCGGTCGGCTATGAAGTTCGCTTTTTAATGGAGAACACTTTTCCTTCAAAACGTGCGTTCGTCTTGCCTTTGAGAGGGCGGCCATAAACTAAATTCTTAGGTTATTTGGGCTTTTCTCTGTCAGGGGTGGCGATAATTCCAAAGTTACTGAATCATTCCTTTCCTCCGCATTAATATCAACTTCCGGACAGGTCTCGTAGAGTTAAAGGAGTCGAAAGCTCTGTAGTAAGACTCTGGGTCGACATCTGTTCAACATCCCGCGATCACCGAAGAAATAGAATAATTCTTGCATTAAGCTAATTTGAGCAAATTTACATAATCGTCGGTGGTACCGAAATAAAACGCAAGATTCATTTGTAAATCTGTTTAAGTCTCGAGAGCGAATTAAGACTAAGAATTCACAAACTTGTCATGGCGTGCTCTGCGGAGGAAAGAATGTTTGGAATCCATGTCTAGAGGTTTGGAGGGAGAGAAGTATTCCAGACCGGGCAGCGATTATGTTGGAAAATTTGATCAATATTAATTTCACCTGTCCTCGGATTAATGTGATGTAAGAATTCGGAAGATAAAAAGTAAGATGCCCAAAAACTGAAGAAGAACAACACCTTATTCGATTCTAAAATGATACGAACCATCAGTAATTCTAACCATCTCAGTGCTGGACCGGATGCTCGTCTCTTTCCACACGAAAACGTATAGCAATCCGTAATTACTTTCTTTTACCTAAACTATTCCAAAATCCGATGAATTTCCAAAACAAATGATTTTGTCAATTTCTCAGTTTAAGGAAGGGAACCATATTTCCGCTCGTCGTTGTGGGAAAGCGCTTTTCAACGTGTGTATGACTGTTCCAAAAGCTTCATTTACTTCTGATCAT
The DNA here is from genome assembly GCA_000376725.2 of Ladona fulva. Taxonomy (NCBI): domain Eukaryota; kingdom Metazoa; phylum Arthropoda; class Insecta; order Odonata; family Libellulidae; genus Ladona; species Ladona fulva. The sequence goes on along the minus strand of KZ308299.1, from coordinate 1,954,815 downwards.
ACTCTTTAGGTGCATTAGGCCTTAATAAATTAGTGAACTTACTATTCTTTGTGCTACAGAGTTTGATTCGATACATTACAGAGCCGATATCTCGGTACATTTCCGTGCCTGATGATGTCACGACACTGTTGAAACCGGTCGCAAGTGTTTTAACTAAATGTTTTACGTGGATTGAACTTGTATTGCGTTTAATCATATTTTCAATGTTGTGTTGTGTTTCATATATTTCAACAATGGAATACCACCAAATTACGCTACATCAAGTCCTTTTATAGAGAGCCGAGATGGTAAGAATGTGATAAGCACGTTTATATAACACAGTTCGATAAATTTGCATTAGTACACTGTCGTGAGAAGTTCTTTTTCTGTCCTAATGTTCTTAGCGCCTTAGTTTTATCGAGTAGAACACACGAGTTCAAGGAGCATGGCAAGGATCATTTCCCGACATTTTCGAATTATTGAAAGCCAAATTCGGAGCATAACAATGTGAGAATCACCCAAATCCAACATCCAGTCCTCCTCTTACCTCCGGAAACAGAAAGCAGCTATAAATGGTGGCCGAATCGAACCAAATCATTCCTACCTGATGAGAGGCATGAGAGAGAGAGGAGATAGAGAAACGCGGTGGGAGAAAGAGGAAAAAAGAACACACGTTGCCGGAGCACGGGGTGAGGGGAGAGGAGGCAGATAGTTGTAGCTCGTCCCTGGACATAATTAGATACAAAAAACACGGAGGAGATAATCTCCTTTTTGTTATTTTTCCCTCCCTTTTTTCACCGTCCGTCCGCCAGGATACGGGCGGTGGGGAGCAACGTTTTGGAGTCATTTCATGCAAATGGGATAATTGGGGAAGGCCTCACAAAAATCTTTGTGCGCGCTGCATTCCTTAAGACCTCCTCAAAATTCTCTCTGGGTCCGGGGTACGGAATACGGAGGCGGTGTGGGACCCCTCCCCCATTTCCCCCACACCTCTCCCAGGCCTGAACGAAGCGTCATTTACATTCTGCACTTTAAATGAAGGGACGGCGAGAGAATGTGGGAATGTGAAGAAGGCCGATCGTAGGAGGAATGAGTGAGAAACTTGTTAAGGCGGAGAGGCCTGTGTGTGCCTCTCTTCATTCATTCGAGGCGACAAATTGCGCACGAGAAAAAGTCTCTTCATCGGATCGAGTTCTCTTGTTAAACTCCGTGCCTCGGCCATTTGTCGCGCGGAATAAGTCTCTGGTACCGATCGAAGGAAGTGATTAAAATTATCTCGCGAATGGGAATGTATTTGTGGAGCATCTTGGTGGCCTTAATTAGATTCCGGGAGGACAGAAAATATCGTCTATTTCGTGGTCGAGGATAGGAGAAGCACGAATTTTTTCCCACAAGAGAGAGAAAGGGGGAAGAGGGGGATAAAAGCAGCTGCGGGCATCTACACGAATTTAAAAAGGTAAGGTTTTTATTCGTTCGTTCGCGTCATGTTCACCTGTCCATCGTTTCTGGTAGCTTGTCGAAGCTCCTTGGAAATTTCTCCGAACACCATTTTTTGGGAGAATTTTCATTTTCCCGTGTAATGGAATGTAAATTCCAGGAGATGATTTAGTCAAGAAATGCAAGACATTCAAATATTTACTCTCGGGATTAAGGGGGACTCTCTCTTAGGGAACGAGGTCGCGTTTTGACCTGATGAGCTACTGAATGTTATTGCCCCGATGAGCTACTGAAGCTAACTTGAATGCTTTCGCATGAATTTATGCAATAGGAATCAGGAGAGTCCCTGAAAGGGAATTATCTCATTAACGTAAGTGATTAATAGTGCATCAATACTGGTTTCCAATTTTTTTAAACACTTGAAATATAAAAAGAAACCTATCAGAAAGGTACAGAAGTATCGAGGTAACTGTAGCGATATTCAAAAATATATATTTTTTCCAAAGATCGTAAATTAAACTTATTTATTATGAAAGACGCAGAAGCAAATTGGATAGAAAGTAGCACACAAGAAATTAGGGATGAATATTACCTAATATAAAATACATATCCCAAAGGATTCACCGAGGATTATATTGAAACCAATCCATTGGAAATCAACGAAGATTTGAACATAAGAACTAATACTGAATTCATTAATATAAGTAAGACAATGCATGACTATATACGCAAATGCATTAATTCCGATAGATTTTTTATTATATGAAGGAAAGCCAAGTAATTATGCTTTATTCAATATTATTTTATTCTTATCAATAGAGGTGTAATTTTCTGTTAGAGGTAAATTACTAAAAAATAATAAAATATTCAGAAATTGATTTTAAAACAAGACCAAATTGGTTCAAGTTTTGCAGATCCCTTCAAACCAAATTGAAAAATATGATATACACATTCAAGCCAAAAAGTGTAAGCAAAGGAAACCGATAAGAATTGCAATGACCACAGAGAATACAAGCTATCGTAGTCCCGCAGAAAAAATATCAATAAATTAAACATACCTTTTCCATTACCCTTAGCATTTATCTATTTCTGTTTTTCTCCGAATGTGATCCATTTTTAGCAACAGAAATTAATAAAAAGGAAACTTCAATCGTTCGATAAAACGAGCATGATGTCTGCAATTAATTATTCACCATCAACTCGTTGAGTGTATTGAAAATACGAGCCGGTGCAAAAAGTTATACCTTCCAGAGCTCTTATCAACAAATACACGTATTTGTCATTTTGGAAAATCGTAGCATTTAGAGTCGGCACGGTATTTACGAATTAATTATTTTAGAGGTATCTCGAGAAGAACAGGTGTTTCCACTAAATTAGGAGTCCTGAACCCGCTTTTTATTTAACTCGGCCTAAGACTACGACCGCGAGAAATTTAACGGTTCCTATTTCTTTTACCATTTATGACACCATTTACGCCCACGGCACCATCTCGACAAAAAAGCCCGATCGAAATGAACGCGCGGACTTAAAATGTACATTACACGGTGTGTGCGCTTTCTAATTCATCTCTTGGCCATTTCTTCCGAGAACGCAATTAAACCGTTCGGGGCGAAAAAATCCTCTTGGGGTCGCACGAAAAGCGTGAGAGAATGGGGAGACAAATAGCAAACAATCAAAATATCGCCGCCTGAAGAAGGACAGCGCTTTTAAAGCGTTGTGTATGAAGCCGTCTCTAGGTCGTACCCCTTTCGCCTCCGTTGGGGAGGGCTTTTTGATTCTCCATCTCGCGGCCTGTAATTGCTAATACCGCTTGGGACGTCAAAGTGTTCCTCGTTGTTCTAAGTGCATGAGATTGGGGATGGAGGGCGGGGAGATGGGGATCCCCTCGGGGAAAGGGTGATGGAGTAGGGTTAGGCAGTGGGGAGTGGAGTCGGAACATGTATGACGAAGCTGTTTCTTTACCAGGCCAGAGAACAGCGCGAGGTGCGTGAAGAAAACCAAGGAGAAGGAGGTGAAACAGGTGAAAGGAGAGGGAGACAGGAGAAAAGACAGGGCCGGCTTCAATGAGGGGACCGTGAACCGAGATCAAAGTGCAAGGTACGCAGAAGTATCTAATACACACCTACACGATACTAAAATTTTTCTGACGAGAAATTAAACTTTAAGTCACCCATATCGTTTTTGGTTCGTAAATTATTTCTGCACTAATCAGCTCCGATCGAATTCGAAGAACAATCATTAACTAAGGAATTAATTATCATTGTAGTTACTACTAGATGTACTACTAAAAACGAAGAAGTCACGAAAGATATATTAGGAATCTGTTTGAAAGGGAAGAAGTCAATTTTAAGATAATCCGAGGCAGTGTTGTTAATCCAAGAGAAAAATTCAAAAGTAGAAAAGGGGAGAAAAAGATGCGATATTACGGAAACGACAAAGAATAATATCGCTTAAGGAAGGAAAAGAATTTCCGAAGCATCATAATTTAGCTATACCTCCAGTCCTATCTCTTATTCAAATGATAGAGAGCGACAAATGAAGGTTTTCAAGAAAGCAAAGTAACATGCATAGCTAAACGCATGGGAAATGAACGGAGGAATGAATACCTCGGGTTATAGACAGCTTAGATATTAGATAACGTCTCTATCACATCGATATTGAACCTGATAAGCCTCTTCGCCCTCTTGAGTAGTAGGGACATAAACACAAAGGATTCCATGAAGGCGCTAGACGAATAAAAAAGGTGATAAAAAATACTTGAGGATAATAATAGTAGAAAGAAAAGAGGAAGAGATTGGAGATCGGGAAAAAAAGGAAAGAAGAGAAATGCGTATGAAGAATAGGATTATGGGAGCCTTTATAATACGAACAAGCGGACGAAAAACTTTCTCCTTAACGTTTACAGCAGAAAAATATAAAAACATGAAATGCGATCGAGAGAATCTATGAGGAAATATCAAAGAAAGCCATGGCAGGGAAAAGAAAAAGAAAATAGTGATAAGAGATTTATAATCGGATAACTGGAAACATGACTTCCATGATAGTGCATTCCAGATATTTTACAAGGAAAGAAATATATGAGGGAGACGAAGCCAAAGTACATCAGTTAATAATAACTATAACAACAACAATAATATCAGCTTCATTAGGGAAAAATTTCTTTCTACTAAGATCATTCGATTGTCCCATTCTTCAGAGCGGTGACATCCACACGGCAAACTAAAAACGGCTTATGAAGATAAAGAGACTCCATTCTAAATATAACCCAAATAAAGATTTACATTATCGTAATTGCACTAAGATTCGAACCCGGAACCTCAGCATTTCTAACCTAGCAAGCTAGCTCCTACGCACCGAGATAGATAAGTGGAAGAATGCGGTGGGATAGAGAAAGAGGTAATAACAGAGGGAGGTTGGGAGAAAGGGAGATTTAGATAGAAGAAAGGGGTAGTAAAGGGAGAGATGGCAATGGGAAGATTGGGAAGGAGGATGTATAGAGAGGAAAGAGGTGGGAAAGAGAGAAGTGGCTAGAGGCGGCCGTGGATGAGTCGGCAACTCCCCTTCCCCTCCCTCCGTCTCGGACTCCTCGATGCAGTCGATAAATCGAAAAAGAACCCACCGAGACCCGAGATGAAGAATTATGGATGTTACTATCGATTCATCTCGAGACGGTGTCTTTTTTATTCTTTTCTATCCTCCTATTCCTTTCCATTCTTGTTTTTTTCCTTTCCGAACTCCGTTTATATCGCTTCCTCCACGCTTCCCCTCAACCTCTTCCTTTTCTGTCACCCTCTCCTCTCGACCACTTACCCTTTCCTTACTGTGTCAATCTCGAAGACGACACTCCTCGTTAAAGGATTGTTTTCATAGGCTGACAAACTAAATTCCGCCAAATCCGTCGGCTTCTCCGGCTTGTTAAAGTTTAAATTGGAATAGCGCCATGCACCAGGACGTCTTTCGATGTGTTAGTATTTAAATGTGGCGATCCCTGAATCTTCGAATGAGAAATACTCTGGAATTAATACCGAAAGAATTTGAAACTACGTACGTACAAGTATTAAAGAGTAGCTCATGTTTTCAGGTTACATTAGCTTTCTTAATTTTTTATGAAATTAGCTAGCAATCCTTGGCCTCTTCCCATTTCTAAAGGGGTTACATCGCGCCATTTTCGAAGGAGAAGACAGCTTAAAAGAATAAATACGAAAAGGATTGTGCAGCAAGCAGATAGTTCCTGTATATTACGAATAGAAAAAGTAAGGTATAAATATTAATCCCCAACAGTACTCTTTACACTCTCTATGGGTTAAAACGCCGATGGACAGGTATTAAAGGAATACCTACCTCTAATAACCGGGTTCTTCACATATTTAATGCTCGGCTCGTAAACGGACCGTTTGTTTAAATAACCTACTCCCGCGGAAAACGCGTTTTTGGATTGATTAATGGTGGAGTCATCGTAAAATGAGAGACTTACGCTTTGAAGCGAAAGCATTATATCTTTCGGAGGCAGAGTAAAGATTTTCCTAGATCGGTATGCGATGACATGAGCGTTTCACGGGTAAAACCATTGTATTCCGATTGGAAATTTCATTTTTTCTTTTCTTGTTTGTCCAAGGCATTTCTAAATTTCTGTTTACTCCCCGTTTTAGCACTCAGCGCTCGCAGTGTACCGCCGCCTCTTAACCGCCTCGACAATGGTGGTAACTAGCCAAGCCAAGATTCCCTCCACTTTGTCGCTTCGCTTTCTTGCGAAACTTTGGCCTTCTACTTTTTAGCATTCGGCAGAAATCCCATCCTGAAGAACCTTGAGGATCTTTCTTCCACATTCGTGTCTATGCCCTACCATTCGCTAACGGGGAGAATACCTGGGTAATTTGAATGGAAGCAGCAAGGGAGAGGATAATTTGGTATTTTTCCGGAATATTTTTCTTTTCACGGTGTGAAGTGATTTTACCGTTCCGAGCATTTTTGGAGGAATCGCTCTTCGGGTAAGAGTTAGTCCATATATTAAGTATGAAGGAGAAAAAGGCGAATGGAGGGCATGACGGTAGAAATGACTGAAAACATATGCATATTATCTGAAAAAACGTAAATAAACAAATCTTACAGCTGCGTTGGAAACAAAGATAAGCTTATTTCAAAACTCTCCAGTTTGTTTAAGGTAGAAATTGTAAGTAAATGATGAAAATGCAATTATCCCTGCTGTGCTGATGAGTGATTGGTGCCAAAATATATTTCAGAGTTTAATAAGACATAAATTTAAAACACATATTTGTAATCTTAATATATTTTGCAAATGAAACATATAACAAGACGTATAAAGCACCAATATCTGGTCCTTGTATAGAGATCGGTATTACCTTTATTGTAAGACTGGTTAAACAAGTATAAGATGGAGTACGTTCGATTACATTGGTTAATAATTTACTAATAATCATAGGTAAAAAATCAATAATTATAATCTCCCGACACAAGGAAAACAACAGAACCTATCCAAGCATCATCGAAAAGTTTCCAAGTAGAAATACTGAACAATACTTTGCCTTTTAATAAATATAACTCGGAGATTCCTTGGCTGTACCACCACATCTTCCATTGATATCAAAATTGTTCCGACGAATTACTCTCTCAACCGTAGAATACAGCAATAGCAATCTTTCGAAATTTTTTCATCGTCGTCTTCCGAAGAATTCCCGCACATCCGCTCATCACTAAAAATCCCTTAACATTCCAACGAGAGGTTATATCTCTCCTCTTCTTATTCCGTTCGGGAATTTTATTTATCTTCTTCTCCCCCTCTACCTCATTACGCCTAACCTCTTCACCCAGGTCCGCGAGATGCGATCATTGTAGGTGACCTCGCCCAACTCCGCGCTGACCTTGTTTCCCTCGTTAAGAAAAAGGCGTCTCTTGAGAGAAGCTTAGATCATCCATTCTTCTCGCCACGACTCGACTGGATTCGGAGGAAACTCCGTCCGCCTACTCATTATTCCTAGTCCATCCCTACGCCTGGGCTACGTTTGTTCGCAGACCCAATCTTCGCAAAGTTTGCCGTCGTTTAAGAAAACCTACTTCTTGCTCTTAAACTCTCAAGGAGTGAACACATTTCCCGCACGAGAGGGAATCGAACCTTCCTCATTTTTGTTTGCGGCTCGTTTTAAACCATTAAACGTTTATTTCATGGGCGTGTGTGTATTTCGTCGCAGTGGATGCCTTTTTGCACATCTCTGGGTACGGATATTTTTAGTCTCGTCCTTGGGATTTTTTATTTGACTTTTATCTTTTTAGTTTCTCGAAAGTAAATCAACCGCGGCTCTTCCTTTTTTCACCTCTTTAAGTTTATTTGGGTAGGATCCCCCACAATTAACACCGGGCCCCGAGAGGAGTCCTAATGCCCTTTTAGTACTCAGGGTATCCTTTGAGCGCAGTTTATAGCTCTTATTAACCCTTTCCCGGTCCCTTCCTCGGGCCTTCTTTACCCGCGCGGGCGGAAGTATTGTTTCCTGTTCCTCGGTTAAGTTCACAAACACGCTCATCGCCCGCTCGACACGAATCCCCTCCCGGAAAGTAACGGTGTTAAACCAAATTTTTCGAATTAGACCGAGAAAATGAACCGGTTGTCGAAGGGAGCGAAAATTAATTTCAACGCAATCGGCGCTTAACGACGCAGATGCTCGTGTTATGTCACTGTGTCCCTCCTCCGCGTCGGCCCGACTGAATTTCTTTTCCCAGAACTCGATTCGTGCGTAATTTCTCTTCCGAGGCATTCCGATTCTCTCTTTCCTCCGACTTTCTCTCCCTCTTTTTCTCTGCCTCAAACAACGACTGTTATCCACGCCCCCCGCCTCTCAGCCCATCACCTCCCTCCCCTGCCCCACTCCCTCGCCTCTTCCTCTTACATTCTCTCTCCACTCCTGATATGCAAATATCCTAAGCCATCGCCTCCACCGCCTCGGGCCTATTATCTCCTCCCGCCTCTCCGAGGCACCGCTCGCCTCTTCTTCACTCCCCCTTTTATCTATCCTCCCTTCATCACTTAGCCCGGACCCATACTCTAGCGCTCCTCGACCGGTGCCTCGGCCCCACGTTGTATCATTATGTAGGCTCGAAAATGCCGAGATGTACCGAGAAACGTTGGTCTACTAGTTGTATTTGTCGGTTTTAAGAGAAACAGCCGTTATATTTTTCAAAACACATCGTCGCGAAGGAAACAATTATTATTTTGAAAATTATGCCAGCCTATTGAATGATTGAGCTAAATATATCAATCTTTTAGCATAAAAAATTACGTGGATAGAGTAGCAGTAGTACTGTGAAAAAAGCTTCGACAGCTGAGGTCACTTCGCAGGTAGGCCCTCACCGGAAATCGAACCCGGGACTGGTTTCACTGCAGTCGAACGCGTTGTCCACTTGGCTAAGTGAATAGAATAAAATTCACCGCAGAAAAATACTAACATAATTATAGTAGTCTGACGGAAAGATATGAAAAACCTACGTTACCTTGGACATAAAAAGGGTGAATGAAAGGAGAAATGCAAGGATGATATGCGATGATTCTGTAAGGAGCCCCAAAAGGAGAATACCCAAAAGGACTGGCTAAATATGGGGGTGAAATCTTACGGAGATAGGACTTCCATGTTAAGAGAAATAAAGGGTTATGTGTGAGTAGCTGTATAGAAAAAATTGGAGATAATATAGTATTACTATGGATGTAATAACGGAAAAGAACAATATTAGAGGCATGGGAATAAGTAGTATCTGTCGTTAGAGACAACTATCCTAAATAATCAACATATGAAAGTTACTCCTTCATTGTTTCCAAACCTTCCCCCTCATATTCCTTTAAAAGTCTCTCCTCTTATGCTGATGCTCTATCCATCATCTGTATCCATCCTAAATATAGATATATTCTTGATCTCGCAATCGTTAGGGGTCCAAATGAAGCGGAATTCTTTCAGCAGCCATGTTCAAAGAAGCCCACGGTAGAATAAGGCATTTCATTCAGGACTGCCGTTGGGTGGTAGATTACTCAGCTTGAAATTTCAGTGGTGAATAAAATTAACAGACGTCAGTCGTTCGAAAAATAACATCTAAGTACGAACAACCAATATAACTAGTAGGCTTGAAGATGGAAAACATAACCCTACCTGGAGGACTGCTCGAGATAATTTCCTAAGTTCAAAGTAAAGTTATGATCAACAGGTCTTCCACAAAATCCCTCACCATGAACTGATAAATTATATGTTATTGAGGACAAGAGGATTTCTCCATCTAATTAGTAACTATGTGAAATACTTCCGAGTAAAATTAATCTTTCGAACGAGATTGGACCATAACCTCAATACTCATCAGTTCAAACATTAATTTCTGTTCCCTGAGTTATCCTGATTATTCCGTTTCCAATTTCATTGATAAACGTGCAGAAATTTAAACCTCAAAATGCCACGATAATGCGAAAGAAAGACAGGAGGAATATTAAAAGATCATCATCGATGCTACGTAATGCGTGAAAATATAATAAGCACCTTCCAATGACTAAATGGAATGGTGGATATTTCACTGCGCATCAACAATCGCTGAGGCTGTTCCTAAATCATGAAATTCGCCTCCCAAACTCTCAAATTGCTGATTGCGTTAAACGCTCGAAAAGAATACTTTATGGGAATCTTGTCTACGGTGGACCAAGAGTCGTAAAAAACCCTCTCTCGGAAGGTATGAGGTTCGTGAACCTTTATTTTTCTGATAGAGATAACAAGTACCCCTTAGGAGCATAAACAATGAACCAATTGATATATGGTTGGCAGTTTGACATGGAGATAAAAATAGGTGTTCAAAAACGCCGATAATATGGTTTACGATGCCGAAAAAATGCGCGGCTAAGGGGAGGAATTAAACAACCATAATTTACTTCAATTTCGGCACGCTAATTTTGACTTTGCAAAGAGTCATTAAAGTCGATGTAAAATTCAAATTGAACTAGCGATTTGCCTATGTTCTCTGAAGATGAAAAATGACTTACCGTGCAAATAACGCATTCAATCGATAGTTACCGGTAGTAACGAATTTCGCTCATTTTGTGGCGAGAGAGAATTTTATAACTCTAAAACAATGTTCACGATATTACAATCACAAAATATCTCTGAAGGATCAGAGACTTCATTCTTTTTCCACAGGATTTTCAAACAGAAACGTCCAGTTTTCAGCGAATGATCGCTGTTACCTGATGATGGCGATCATTCGCTGAAACCTGGTCGTGTCCGTATTAAAGAGCATGGATTAAAGTACACCACCTCATTTCCTTCAAACATGAAGTATTTTCACAAAACATCGCCAATGTCTGTGAATTTTAATCACAAAATAGGCGACGCGTACGAGAAATACAAACCGGAAAGTGAAATTGTTAAGAGCTAATTATTTATGCACTAAATTAGTGATTTTGCTAGAGGCTTACTATTCGTCGGTTTCGTTCCATTCACTACAGCTTATGGAATAGTATTGGTACATGTTTTGAGAGACATATATTTAGAAGTCTCGAAAAACGTCGGAGTCTTCCTTTCAAAGAAATAGTTCAACTTTCACGATTCATTTGCCATTAAGCTAACTAGGTAAAACGATAACAAAACCCATCTCGCTAAAATGTAAACTAAATGGAGGGACTTTCCTCCCAAAGCATGGAATGGCTTTTCAACAAAGGTATAAACGCTAAAAGCAGACATGGGAGGGAAATGAGAGGAGGCGAGGGCACGGAGATAAGAAAGGCATAAAAATGAAAACGTCCGGCGAAAATATTTTAACAGTGAAACATTTTCCTCTTATCAGCATATACTTTCGTTTACAATCCTCCAAAAACAATATTCCTGTATCTTTCACGCCGTTTCAGCGAGTCTCTCTAAGTTTCCTCTTTGAGCGTTTCGTTTTTAAGCCCTCCCTAACGACAGAATGAAGTGTTTTCATCAGCTCACTCATCCCATGAAAAGAATCCGAATAAAATGCCGGATATTCGAATCAGGAGAGTGAAAGGAGGAGTGCGAATAAATTAGGAAAGAAATGGAGTGTAGAGGCGGATGAAGGTGGAAAATGTCCTAGAGACACTAAATAAAAGGTTTGACATACTGCTAGATACGGATGAAATGGGGATGAATCATGAAAACAATTTTCCTGATTTGCTTTATAAACAAAGCACATTTTGTGGCAACAGCGATCATTAAATACGCAAATACCTATTATAGTAATTAAAAAGCGCTTCGATACATTCATCCAATCGAAAATAATTCCTCAGAACTCTTGGCAAAACTAACTACATTTCCAGAGAATGACATTGTGATCATTTGCTCTTATTATTTAAGATCTCTTTGACTTGAGACAAACAACTGAAGCAAATAACCAGTTCCATAATTAATAAGTTGTAGAGAGGAAATTTTCGAATAACGTCATATTAACCCAAATGTGCATCCTCTTCTTGTTTTACTGTTCCCGCATCAAGGGCAACAACTGTCTATAATTGAATGTAATTGGTCTAAGAAATTTATGTGAGGCTTCTTTTCAATTTAAATTAACAAGCTCATTCTTTCTTTCTCAAATAATCTGCATTAGATTTTCAATAGCTTTTGGCAAGAAAATGACTTAAGTGAACGGAGGGAATTTTTGACTTTGGAACTCAAAATGAGCTCACTATTCCAATCATTTATAGATAAAACAAAGAATATTGAGATGAAAAATAACATCGCAATAAATAGAAGTGGGAAAAGACTAAATACATTTACAACTAGTGAGTTAACGGAAAAACGATATCCCAGAGAAATTACATGCTAGAATAAATGGTAATTTTCTAAACCTCGATTTCGAATGCAGTCAAGCTTGGAGCGTATATAATTCAATCCGGCAGCGTGATATTAAAACGCCTTTATTAACGTAGGTGGAACATTATTTATATGAAATGGAGAATGGGATAATTCCATTAAAACCTTAAAGCGTCAGTTATTCTAATGACTCCGCAATTTCAAGTTTATGATCGAAACAAGAGACGCGACCCAAATCTTACTTAGTCGGTCACTCTTATTATTCCTCGCGACCAAAGTTAATTAGAACTGCAATCCTTGAGAAGATACAAAGAGAAAACTTGGTATAAATTATTTTCCCGGATAGGTAGTTTCACTTAATTGAGTCTAATAGCGCCGATGTTTCTAACATGTATATTTCAATAAAATAATCCTGGAAAGCTGCCATTTCTTTAGAAAACGTGAAATCAAATGTTTTACCAAGAAAACTCACATGCCCCTCCATCCAGGAATTGAGACATAAAATTGTCCTTAATGATTTTATTTGTGGTAATGTAGTCTTAATGAGTCCGCGCCTATATCTCACTACGCAGGTAGGTTTCGTACACTAATCAAAGCGAGAAAAATAGCAGATACGAATTTGGCCAAGTTTCAATGTCACCGTATTTAAATCGTTAGCATAAAGTTATCGCAGTACAGAAAGCAAACGAAAGGAATGCTTTAAGTTTCATGAATGAATAAATAAATAAATATCAGTACTCGACAAAATCAAATACGTTTACGCAGTGCCTTGAGTTCATTGAAAGAAATAAAACTGGAATAAGCACGTTGTTCTACTGTAGCAATGAGCAGAAAGTGGGGCAAAAAGGTCTCAACCTGCTGAAGACGGAGAAGCAGAAAGAATTGGATAACCCAAACTTATTACGCGACATAAAGGGAGCAATGGAAGTGACACATTCGAAGAAATGAGCTTTTATTCGTTGGAATAGTGATATGTTATTTGTAGGAACACTATACTTGGATTCCATTTTAAAGTTTTCGAAGGTTATATAAAATAAAAATTCAGGGCAGAGATTTGAAAACTTATGGTATGCGGGATATAAATAATAAAAGTGGTAAAACGTCTTCAACCGGGCAACATTGAAACTAAAAGGACCCTCAACCATCTAATCAAATAAATCTATGATGCATGAAAATGTGTATAGGGCGAACCTGAAGGTAACTAGTGAAAACTATTTTCTGATCCCCATCTACGGAATCAAACTCGATATTTGAATAGGAAAGAAAGTTAGGGAAGGACAAAAAACAAAGAGTGCAAATCCTATTCTTGTAACTAAGATAAAAATATCGATCCCTACACACACTGTTAAGTCTCTAAACACGGAAAAGAAATTTGAAATTATTTCAATAAAGTAATTACTTTGCAAACCCCTATAATTTCAACAGCACAGAGTTTCGTGCCCTGTATATAATAAAACAACAGCTTCTTTAATGGAAACGGGAAGACCCCAATTACATCCATTTTGATAAATAACATTACTTGCGGACACAACCATTCCCTAACCAGAAAAATTCAATTAAAAGGGTCTCGAACCTGGGACCAAGGAGGTGAATCGCTAGCTCACTAATCACTCTGCCGCCGCGGCCGGTATAAGAGATGAAAGAAACATTAACCATAGAAGATGACAATGCTTAGAAATGCAGTTAGTTAGCACTATATTTTTAAGTTATTCAGAGTAGGATGAGACAAACGTAGAATTGAGGCGTTGTCCTTCACGCCATGATCATCTCAAAGCCAAAGAAAAAGTCAGAATGGTACAGCGGGAGTCTGTGTACCGGCGGAAGCGAGGGAAAATGGACGGAGAAGAACGCATTTGAAAACATCGGCGAAGGTCAAAAGGGGAATCAAAAAGTGTGAGAAGAGAGATGTTCGCCGCCGTGAGAGTCAAGAATGAGAAGAGATTGATGGACGAAGTCAAAGAGGGTGTAGAATGCATGCAATGGGATCCTATCATTACGGAGCGATTCTAAGGAGTAGATAAAATGGCCAATCGCTCAGATAGCAGTCAGAGATCGGCTTTTTTCCCTCTCTCCCTTAGTCGTGCATTCCCTCCAACCTTTTTTCTCTTCATTTCGCGAAGAAAAAACAGGAGTGGACCTTCAAAAAACAGACTCGCTTGGTCCACGGTTTCAATGAGACTGGGATATCGCGGAAGGCATCTCGCAGGAGATAAATTCTTGCCAATCATTTCGACCTCCCTTTCCGATCGAATCAAAACGCTGCCGCTTGGCCAGTTCGTGGAGGGACAAAGCTTTAACGCGTCTACGCACGCCACTTAGGATTCGTCTGCACGAAATTTTCCGTAATTACCATAATTCCTTGAACTGGACCCTCTCGAACAGTCTCACTCGGAATCGACGATGATAAGGTCGTAAAAATTTTAAATCGTAAATGTTCTGTCTACGTGGCGGAAATTTCCCTTTCCGAAAGAGAAGCTTATCCTTTTTCACGTGGCCAACACTACCAACTTGAAGAAAATAAGCAAACAATCGATCTTCTGAGTCAATGGTAAAATACGTTCGGATAATTTCACTAAAATAATTCCATGCTGAACCGAGTCCGATCGTATCACATGATTAGCGGTTTCTGCACATTCTTCCTCCAATACTAACACCTGTAAGTTCACGACTACATCAAGAAGTCGAATTGAAGTTTATACTGGTAACTTTCCCAGTGGTGAAAGATCTGCTGCTTTTTCAGACCACCTTGTAGTTGCGTTAAATCTCTCTATACGAAAATAAAGAAAATATTCCTTCCATTAGCCATCATCACGAACAACTACAACTTGCTCAACCTGTAATGTTCCTTCGCAAGTGGCCACTGGAATTGAAGACAGAAAGAGCTGCCCCGACAACTTCTTCCCGATTTCCCTATTTCTTAGGAAGACATTAAAAAAGGCTCCGATCACACCAACGATAAAAGCATGATATGTGGGCGGTTTCCCACATGTTGATATAGAAAATAACCGCAATTCAAATTAAGTGCCGAAAAATTGACATGAATTTTCCGGAAACGCGAAAATAATTTGCAAATTGATCCCATAAATTCACTTCTAATCCTCTGGAACACCCAAATCAAAATGGCTAATCGCAGACTACTTGATACACGAACGGTTAGTAGCAAAATATATGAAACTCGTCCAGTCCAGCATCTGGGAAATAGGAAGTCGATTCCGGTAATTTTACCCAAAACCGCGGAGTTTAGAGTGCTTTAGGTTCCTTTATTCAATAATGGAAATGTATGGCCATTTGTATGCATCAAACCTAGAACGATCCTATCCTTCCGATAAACCTAGCATTATGAATCGTTCTGAAGGTCGGTGGAAAATTATGAGTTTTCAAATCACCTGCTCAGGAGAAGCGCAGTATCGCAGCAGATGACGAGGGAAATCATCCGCATATTCCGTAGGGCCGTTCGCGCTTTACGATGGGAACTATGACAAGCCATCCAGAGAGCGATCTCCAGGTATGAAGCGAATCAAGAGGAAGCGGAAACATTGGTTGGCGCTATATAGCAATGGATGATGGAAGCATAGGGGCAGTTTTAAGCACGAGAAGCCGTGGCGGGGACTGCGGCGGCCATAATAACAACGGAGTGCGATAGAAACGCAAGGAGCCGAGCACCGTGTAACATACAAAGGAACAGCGTTCTTCTGCGTGCTTCGAATGGCTAAGCGAAGGTGGTGGAGAGATATCCCGCATAAGCAGACATGTATGCCTATCGATGCGATCTCTTTTAAATTGTCGCTCGCGGAAGTTTGTGATGACCGCAGATAATTGCACTCCTTATAAAACACGCCATTTGTGACTTCGGGGATATGGATGGATGAGGAATACGCGGAAGGAATTCGGAATTCCGCAGAGAATTCACGGGAACTTAAGAAATATGAAGGTAGGGATAGTTAGCCATAATTTGGAAAATATAAGGATTTAGGACGGTGTCGAGCAATTCTCTATTCCACGACCTTTGTGGCGTAAGCAGCAGAAATTTAGACATGGTTGACAGGTGTATTGTTGAATTGTGATTACTGATATACATCCAAACATTCTCACAGTACTTTTATTACTTATTACTATCATTTAGAATAATACGATGAAATATCTCTGAAAATGCAATATTCGCAGGCTATTTTCGATTTTTGGCTATAAACAATTTTTATGTCAAACCGAGAAATTTAATATACAGATATCCATAAAATAGATGACTAGTATTATTAAAAAAGGGGTTAAACATACCTCCGTTAGTTCGCAGTGCAAGAAGTAATTATTAACCAGAATATGAGGTTAAACAAAGTATAAACATTTACACATGTTTATGATTTGATCGCTCTTCTCAATACATTTTCTATACATAATTATTCAACAATTACTTTTCGTACAATAACAAATTAGCTTATTGCTACAGAAAAGTAGTAAAAACTTTGCATTATTTCACTAAATTTTCTTGTCTTTTATATGGTATAATGAAGTATTTACTATAAGGGTATATCGAATTATTTAATTAATATAAGGTATAACGAAGTATTTACTTACTTTACTTTACGAGGTATTTCATCAACTTTGAATTATTGCAGTAAATTTTCTAGACTTTTGTAAGGTATAAGGAAGTCGATTTCCCAAGGAATGACAGGAATCGATTACATTAAGGGAAATGATAACCACTGATATAAAAAATCCTTCCCAATGGATTAAACGGACGTAAACTCATCTACATATCTTTTAAAGCAATAAGTCCATTACGGAGAAAAACGTCAATGCGCCCCAAATCAAAAAGTAACCAATTGCACGAATGGCTTCGTTTGAAACACAGTGGCGGAACAAGTTCATTGGGTAGATATACATTCCCGCGAGCTCCCTGTGAATGATGTAATGAAAGGTACGAGACGATGTCTCCGAACAGCCTAAAAAATTAGAAAATAATGGGCTACTTTAACCAAGTTGTGATTTAAGTAAGGCGAACTTGAACAAAAGACGGTATAACTCTATTATAACAAGCTCGATAAAACACCTCTGGTATAATAACAGATCTTTTCGCGTTACGCCACAACTTCTAGCGCATTACCCACCGATCTTATATGAAGAAAATCGATTTTAATCACAGTAATTTGGCAGTCACCCTAACGACATTATGTGCGCGATTTCCTCAGTAATTACACCTCAGAGACAACCTGCCCAAAACTCACAATTTCGGTAATTGATTAAGCATATTTATCCCATTAAATCTGGTTGCCACATCGACGCGCTCCGTCAAATCCCTAGACAAAGTGGAGGGGACAGATCGGCCCCTAACTCTCTCGGGATCCGCTGACAAATACACGACTCCCGAAGATAAATGAAATGTACCAGGTCCCAGAAACATGCGGCTAAACCGTTAAGCACCCATCAGAAACCGAAGCGACGTGGCGATGTCCTCAAAAACTTTCGAGATAATATCAAGAATACCCTCGGAGGCGAGGAACATAAGCGCATCAACTCCACGTCGCAGCAAAAGAAGTCTCTTTGGCTCTAAGAAGGGCAAAATCGCTTCGGCATTTTTCTCTCCCCCCTTCGAAGAGACAAGAATATATTGCCTCCCCACATCTGAATGAACCACCAAATCACGGCGCCTCGAGCGATAGAAACGGTCTTATGTCTTAGCACCGCCCTTCATCTAGCATCCAACGACTTCTCCTAAGGGTAAAAAGGAAAGAAATTTTTAACACCTCTCGACGCGCGTTACGCCTTACAAAAAATTGGGAAAGCTTAGGTATCGCCAATGAGCGGGCTTCAGCCCGATCTAGCCGAGAAAACGATGATTTGATTTTTTCAGCTTGA
Source organism: Ladona fulva (assembly GCA_000376725.2). Lineage (NCBI taxonomy): Eukaryota > Metazoa > Arthropoda > Insecta > Odonata > Libellulidae > Ladona > Ladona fulva. The sequence continues at coordinate 1,936,747 of KZ308299.1, read as the reverse complement.
AGCACAACAATAAAAATTGACGATCAATGACGGGAGGTGCCTTTTGATTGAGTATTCAAAAGTACATGGCCGGAGTAATTAATCGTGACAGTGGATGACAAGAAAAATTTCCCATGATTAACGCTATAACTATTTCTCCTCGGGTGTAATCCTCGGAAACGAAAGGATTATCTTAAATACTTCATATTGGTTAAGGAAAGCAAATAATTAAGCTTTAGTGTATATCCTGTGTCTGATTACGAATACCTTCTGCAGATCGTGGAGATGTCAGTGTAAATCAGTTCTATAATAGTATACAAAATACAACTCAATAAGGACCAAAAATGTTTTAATGCGTCTATGGAATCAGAATATCACTTGAGACTAATATTCAAGAGCTGAGATAAAGAGGACAATAAATTCGTAACTACCATTGCATTTCCTTAGATATAGTACTCTAACCCGATATCAAACAAAGTTCATGTTAAAAAAGCATTTTTTACAAAATTTACGCTTATTTCTACAAGCTTCTTCCCCCTCTTTAATAAAAATTAAGGAAAACATTACTGTTATTATCATATTTATGTGACACCATAGCATAATGAAAGACATTCATAAATCATTTCTAAATAGTACATTTTGATTCGGGAAAGAATTAGATGCCTGACGGGTATGAAAATATATTAGAAAACTGACCATATGCTATGTTCTTGCGCTAAGAAATTGAAAACAAGCCCTGATAACAGCTTAAGTCCTCATGATTCTTTTATTATATCCTTTTAGGCATCTCATCAGAAAACTTATAACAAAGACCTATGGTGCACGTGAACATCCGTAATCGCTTGAACAAAAAGGGAACGAATATAAAAGGAAAATAGCCACGAGTCTTTCAGTCAAGTAAATTTCAACATCCTTCGCATAACAGAATAAACGATTTTCACGAAAATTCACTTTGAAAAATATAACATATAAATAAATATAGTACATAGAAGTTCTATTACTATATCGATAGATCAGATAAGAAACATAAACCATTGGCAAGCATGGATTCAATTAAAATAAAACACAATGACTTCTTGAGTCACAATTTTTCTTGAATACGTGCCAATGCCCAGAAGAAGTACAAGCTTCTTTTTCTGCTTTTATGAGCGAAAATTTGTTACGTAACTGAGCTGTGATTGTGCACTGATATATAAGTCAATTTACCTGTTTAATACATAAAATATATGAATAAGAGATAATAAACGCTAGAATAGATTTGATAGGGTATCTCACAAACAAATGACGAAGGAAATATTTCAATTTCTACAATGAACTGTGAGCAAGAGTTATCAGAACAATCAATGCCATTATTTTTTCTTTACAACAGCATACGAAAAAGCCTGGCCAACGCTCCATGGTATATGGAACGTTAATTGATAAATCAATATAACAAGATAATGCTCGGTTGAGGTAGAATACAATGGTAGCTAAGTCATGCGATATCATTATTCTCCAGAGAAAGTTAGCTTCAATAGAAAAAGCATGTCATGAGATTCAAATTATGATTTTTCTAAAAATTCACTTTTTTTGCCTATTTAGAAGTGAGGAGTGTCACGTTTAGAAGTTTCTTTCAAATTTCATTTCATTCTCAAAGTTTCTCATTCAAATATTCTTTTTTCTGAGTAAGTACCCGATATCACATCTTTCTTTCTTTGAGTAAATTCATTCTAAACTTTCCTCTTTATATACATGGCTTGACGCCAGCGCTATAAATTCACTCTCAATAAAAATGCTAGAATATATTTATAATTACCGAAGAAGAAATCTAGTCATGCGAGCTTTGCTTTCTAACAAAAGAAGAAACATCCGAACAAAAGGCAGCGCTTTACCTGAGATTTTTAATAATACAGCAAATTCTCTTAGCACAATTTAAACTTAATACTCTGAAAATCAAACTAACGATGACAAACAAAGAAGCCGAGTTTCCTCATGTGTTCTCATGGAAGTTCCCAGTAACCAGCATTAAAAATGTATAACCACCTATGGAAGACTTTTGAAAAAAGGTATTTTATACAACTGCATGGTCGATTTTTAGGAATCGGGGGCCCTTGGCACAAGGACCTTTTTGATGCTCCACCGAGGTATTATTTACCATAAAAAACAACAAAAAGTCTCTTTTGGGCCCCTTTAACGGCGAGGCCCTCAGCTAGCGACTACTGCGCCTGGTGGTAAATCCGTCCCAGTACAGCTGACTTTGTTACTATTGGGACAACTCAAAACATAAATTAACGTAGAGAAAACGTATTATGATAAATGTGACCTCTAACAATTAGGTACAAAAGTGTCAAATTTTTCCGGAGGGAAAACAAAATAGACAGGCATCAATCTATGGCCAATCCGCCCTTGCTCTCTCCATCTTTGACATTCACCTTGTCTGCAGAGCCCACGTAAAAAGTAATAGAGAAGACCTACACTCTCGCCTTCCTCCCGTAATGTAAGTGTCCTACTTAATCTTCATAGTGGTTTGATTCTTATCGGCCAATATCTCTTTTGAGCGAAAGTAAAACGTCTGTCGAAAGGGATTTTCCTCCATCTTTGCTCTCCGCCTCCTCAGACACTTCGGTGTCCGTCTGGAGCCGGAAGTATCGCCGCCATTTTCGCTGGACCTCGACGCTCTTAAACTCTTGCATTAATGCCCGTCTCCAGCTGACTTGCATTATTTTTCCTCCAAAGCGAGGCCATTTTCCCTAGCTTTTATTTTACAAGTTTATCGCCATGAGGGTTGAATCATTAAATGTAAATGTGTTGCTTTCCCAAGGTCCACCCGACTTTCTACCATTTATCATGAGATTCGCAATTTGTCCACTCAAATTTGAGAATTTAAATACATAAATAGTGATTTATAACTAGATTATAACGGACGATAATGTTTCCAATTACGGACTTCGGGGCATACTTTTGTCTTGACTAGCTTGTAAAGATACATAACATCTGTCATGTCAGAATTTCTAAGGATAATTAACTCTTATAATGTTATGATTTCAGTGCATACACATACATTAATAGCAATGATCTTTGCAATAAGGCTGAATAACAGAATTTCAATCTTATTTGCAATGAATAAACTGTAAGATTTCTTCGCCTTCTCTATAGTTATACTGTGAGCTTCTGCTTTTCCTTCCTGGAATCCTTGAAATATTTTCGTTAAATGTTCAATATTTCTTATCGTTCAGTGATAATTTAACACTAAAATAAAGGCTACTTCAATAAACTATGTAAAAAAACAAATATATATACTTCTTTTCATTAAAAGTGATAGAAATATTCTGATTAAAACTACTAAAAGGTATGGAAAAAAATCATGCTATACGACAAATTTAAGCTGATTATGACAGACTTTTTTCATTGGTCGCGTTTAAGAACGAAAATTCTAATGCATAACAATCTCAACAAAAGAGTATCCGCTACTACTACGACTCAGTAGAGAAACAATTGCTACTGAATTTTCGATCGAGTATTAATTAATATTAATTATTGGAATTGAATTCTTAAATGGAAAGAGGATAAATAAAGCCCTCCGAACGGGTCGCGGAGTTACAAAATTCCATAAAACGGATCCGAGTGAATGAAACCAAGACCTTCACAAATCAAAATTCTTAGACGGATTTTATTCCTAAATCTAAAATTACTTACAGAAAAATAAACAAGGAGTTCCACCTTCCTCTCGTCAACTAATTTGAATTCTGGTTATAGGCCCTAAAAGAGATAGCCGACATGATAATCCTGCACGATTTCCCCGGAGGATTCTCGAGGAAAGAAATCTACTGCTATTTCGCCGCTCGCAACGAATAAACTGTCCATGTATTTCCGTCCTCACGTTTCTTTCTCGATGAGAGAAGCAAATTAGAGAAATTCGCATAATAGAACCCACAGCACAATATGACGCTATCCCGAGTCATCCACGTTCGTTTCGCAGGTCCGTCCGAGGACAGAGGAAGAAAGGTGCTTGGTGGAGTGAGTGAGGAAGGCGATGGAATTAATCCATTAGAGGAGAAGGCATTGGAACACTCCAATAACTCTTCGCCATTAGGTAGGAGGAATAATTGGACCAAGTGTGATTGGTAGGTAGGGATTGAACCGGGGTCAAAGGCCACTTATACTGCAGTGTCTGGGTGGTCGACGAAGGAGCTTGGAGCAGGTAGTAAAGCCGAGCCCGACGCGATTGTGTTAATGGAATCATCTTGTACGTAACATTAAGGCTCGTCCACGGGAGAGAGGGCGGAAGGGGAGTGATGTTGGGAGAAAGAGAGAGAGAGATTGCTTTCGCGGGGAAGAGAAAGGATAGAAATTCTTCCTGAATTCCGGAACGGTGATTCTGAAATCCTTGAGAAAAGAGGATCCTTGTTAGGAATCTTAGCGAAAGACTGTGAACGTTGCCAACATGGGACAACCTTTGGATCGATGAAAAAATTATGAGCGCGCTTAGATTGCGGCCATTCCGACACCCTCTTTCGGCGACTCCGGATGATTTCAAGCTCTTAGGTATGATCGCTTTGAATGCAGAGAATTCATCTTTGAGAATGCAAATGTTACTTCACCTTCCTTTCCATTAACGCACAGCTGAGAGCATTTTGCTCTGATTGCGTAGTGCTTAGATGTTTCCATAAAACCAAAGACGGATGGATGTAACTGCGGCTAATAATTCGTGCTATGATATTGAGGAAACGATCACAACGACCACTATCTCGCATAAAAAAAGAAATTTAAACATGAGAGTTCAGCAGAAATGTTTGGAGATTCATTATACACGAATGCAGATCCCCTTATTCCAAAAGTATAATTTTCTGGAAAAACATGGCATTTATAACTGGATTGCATGAAAACCTTGCTAATTTATCTTAAAGCTCTCGGAATAATTACTGAAGGTTGCCAAGGAATTCCTTGAAACATTCATCACAAGTAGATCCTCAAACAAATATTCGAGATTACATGAAATGCTAAGTAGCATGATGAATTGCATTCTTGGAATCCTATTTTTCTAAGCAGTTGAAGCCAAGTCTTTTGTTTATAAAATCCTTCAAATGAATGCCGACTCATTTTGCAAACTGCGTTCTTGCAACGTATTACGCAATTAATCGCATAAAAATTACAGCAATTTTTTCTTAACATAACTCAGCGAATCAAATCGGTCAAAACAGGTATATTTAAAAATATCCGTTTCCACCCTAAAAGCTGCGGAGTGGCAGTGATTATATTCTAAACATGAAAATGAACGCGGAATACCAAACTATAATCGCACTTAGGAGAGTTAAAGGAAGGGGTGGAAAAAGAACGATGGGAATAAGTGGAAAATGGAGGGTTGCTGCTTTTCCTTTGTTTTTTCTTCGACCGCAAGAGAAAGGCTTAAGAGTGCGTCGGAAGAGAGGAATGCGACGCGGAATGAGCTGAGGATAAAATACGGCTTGAGATTTACGTAACAGATGAGATCTGAATGCTTTCTTCCAGTTTCCTCACCCGCTCTCCCTACCCACTCCTGACGCCACACCAAAATATTCAAGCGAATTTAATGAAAGGTATTAATATTTACGCTCGAAGGTCAATTATGAGTCGGTGTCTCGACTTATCTTTGAAAACATAACGTCGCCAAAAATCCTCTATATCAGTGCTTCTCAACCTTCTGTCTTCCAAGCCACACTTAGAGGCTGACTCATGCTTTGCAGCGCACTTAACACACATTTATCAGCTTCATTCTGAATTAAAATTAAAGAAACGAGTGTGGAATAGGATATTTTACAGCTATCATTGCCAAATCACCTCATACGTAAAAATATTTCGCAAAATGAAGCACATACGTACTGCAAAATTTGAAAATCATGTTACGCTCGGTATTAAACAATACCCCTAGAGCTTATGGCCAATCACGTTACACCAGTTAGGAAGTACTGCTCTACATAACTCGTACTGCCAGCAGATTGCAGTTTACTTAAGAATTACTTCCCATTTGACAAAGTTCAAGTCATGCATATTATCATAACTAAGAGACTAGGAAAATTCTGCAAAGTATTTCTATTGATAAATTGACGGTAAGGTTTTCCACAAAGTTCCATAACTCAAATAAGTGAAGCAAGAGTTTATGACGACTTTTTTCAAGGCTGTGGCAGTTTTCCTTGAATAATGTGTCAATTACTCTATCTCATTAAAAATTTAACGGCTCAAAAATATTTAATTCTACGGGACAGCGTGAAACTTTTCACAATTACTCGATGATTTATTTCTTTTCCTAACTGACTTCGCATAAATTCATTCAAATGTGTATTTTTACGCATTCGATCAAATTTGCACCTTTATGAGAACGCTAACGGCTTGTCCGATTGGTATCTTGCTTGAGCTATTAATGAATTACAACCTCTTCAGGGGTGTAATGTAACATAACTTTCAAACATCAGAAAAACTATAAAGAGACCACGGAGAAGGCCTTTCGTGCTCTCCTGCGGAAATCCCTCCTGCCGTACCATCAAATAGAGGATTTCTCCCCTAGTTTGAATGTAACCTGAGATTCCAGCATCCCACAATCTGCCTATTCTCAGTAACATATCGAATTCGGAAAAAAACGACATTCGAAGCGCACACATCACCATCTTCCACGTCCTTTTTCCTTTTCGAAAATTTAACTCTCCTTTTCAGCATTGCGTGGGCCGAACTGTTTCTGAACTCACTAGGTAATAGGCTATAAAAATGAACTCCAATTAAGCGTTTATAACCTAGCTCGGGGTCGTATTGATCCCCCTCCTCTCCATAAACTTTTTCCTACCCAGCTTATTTCCACCGAGCGTTAAAGTCTCCGAAAGCGAAACAAAGAATGCACAAAAAGAGCGTCGAGGGGGAAATAGTGGACGAGAAGAGATTGAAGGAATGAGAGAGAGAGGAGCGGAGGATAGGTAGAGAAGGCTGATCAAACATCGAGATACCAAAGGGCATACGACGAAAGGGGAGACGAACGAAGAATTTACAGTGTGCGTCATTAAACGGTGGCATTTTATGGTATCGGACCAAACCCCGGCATTCTTGGCCCTCAGCCTTCATGGCACATAATCTTACTATGACGTCTTGAATTTTATTATCGAAGGACAACGAAATTTTCCATTGTTTGAGGCATACTTTCCTACGCATAGGTCCCCCTTGGATATCTTAAGAACTCGGGTATTTGGTTACGTCGCGGAAAATACGAATAACTACACGCTGCATTTTGAAGGCAGTCATAAATTTTGAATAGATGAGAGCATAAACTTGGAAATTCAGCTTTTATTATATTTATAATGAATATAGTTTTTAGAAAATTTCTTAAAAATGGTAACGTTAAAAAGTGTGTTGCTCAAACAGAAACCGTATCCTTTTGCAAATCATACCAGCTACATATTTTATATTACTTGCTACTACATAGAACAAGATTCTTCTTTGTTTATATTCTACTCTAAGCAAAATATTCAACCTGAGTACGGAAGAAAGAAGAGGAAGGATGTCTGACAACGAATAACACAAATATACTCCAAAACACATTTGATTTGATTGTATGATTACATTTGTAAAAATAGCTTGGAAATTCCTTGTCCGGATTGTGGTTTATCACACTTATTTTCTCTCTGTAATGTGGTAAAAAATCTCAATTTCGAATAGCCAAATATAATCTCATGAGCATTCCGTAGCTAGGCAAAAATGACCATGAAAAAGTCAAGTATGATAATAATAACACGTTTTTACATAAGAGCGAGAATGAGGCTTTGTAGCCTCTTCTTGCATGTTTTCTAGTGTTGTTCTACGAGTATATATCAAATAAGAAATGTATGAATGTTAACGAAGCATAATTAGTTTGTTATTTATCATCAAACAATCAATGAAAACGCCCCTATACCAATATTTTTATTTAAACCTATCTAATGGTAAGTGCCCAATCAACATCATTGAGACTTGGATGTGAAAGGAAAATAGTAGATAAAACAGTCTTCAACTATATGAAGCGTTAACCTAAGTATTCCAGCGTCATTCGTTGTAATCTCTAGTTATAGAAAAATACGACGAACATACGATTTCTGTGGACTCGATCTACGCCGTGTGAGTTAAGAGCCCTTCACCAAAGGGCTAGGTTTCATTTCCCATTCATACGTCTAGATATTTGCAGATGACGATTTCTAAGCAATTGCATACTAAACGTATTGCGCAGATATCGAAGCTTTCGTCGTGGTAAGACGAGATAATTCTGATTGTATTCCATACCAAATGTTCGTTCGTTTAAAGCACCTGTCCGCGACTGATCTCTCCCTTCGCGGCTCTCTTCATGTTACCCCACTCTTATATTATTAAAAATAAAGAGAAGATGGACGAGAGAGAGACCCCTTTGTAATAGCAGTTGTATATAAAACGTCTCGACTGTACGGAGAAGTTACCTACGCCTCTGGGGCTTGTCCATGCGGCGAGGCAGCGTAAATACTACGTTTATATGCTTACGTAGACGAACCTTTTTATCATTCCGCGAAAGCCTTAAGCAGAGCATCCTTGTTTGCCAAAGACGATAGGGCAAATGAGAAGTACTTCTCCGTGACGTTTTTGATGGTCGGCGGAGAACGAGAGGGGCGTTATCCAGCCAAAGAGAAGGCACGCCGTTGCATTTGCAAGGGAAAAAATCACAGAGGAAGATTTTTTTCCGCATGAGACGGCCATTAAGTTCTGACAACTAAATAGAATTTCCACTCGTATATCGCACTTCAACATCGGCCTTCAATGCGTACGCGTCCTGCATATAGGTACGCCGTCGTGGGACGTGTACTGTTTCCTTGGAGATTTTATTCTCCCCGAGTTAGATTTTCAATGGAGCTTTGCGCGGATTCCCCCGCCAAATACTTAATTGGGTCTCCTTCGTAGTTAAATAGAAAGGCAAATTTACGGCGCCGTGAATTATCCGTTTGAAGAGATCCTTTTATTTGCATCAAGCTGATCGATAAAAATTAATGCAGGCCTTAAAATCAACGTTCAACCAGTTTCAATTTCATTTCCCCTGGAACTTTCCACGAATATGTCTCAATTGAATAAATTACAAGGCCGAGTACAAATACCGGCTTCTCTCGAAATTCGAACGGAAGAATCTTTCATGCTTTAATTTTCTCTGATTAAGTCTGTACGCTGAAAATAATAAACAAATTATCTTCCCTACACCGTATTTTTAACTGATATTTTCAAAATAAAAACAGAAAAATAATATATGTGAAATATCTCAGTACTCTATCTACGCCGAGTACAGGGAAAAACTCAAACCCAATCGACATGGTGACACCAGCATAGCATTAACAACATTTTAAAACATACTTAACCGTATTGCAAGTAGAATTAATCAATACATACGTCACCGTATAAAATCAAATTTAACCCCGGTATGTTTCTATTCAAAACTGCGCCTTAATTATGGTGTAAGAAATTATTGGATACAAAATGGAAATATACATAATGAATTTCATTGGCATAAGCCTTGGCGAAAATAACAACATGAGATCATCATAGGATGATTAAATCACATTTAAATAATCGTCTTTCTCACTAAATTTGCGTAATTTTGCGGTTTAAGCTTTTCCAATAATTGTTAACTCATAGGGGATGAGAAGGCCGTATAGGCTTTAAGGCTTACGGAGAAATGTTTCTCTTGTTACGACATGAGAAATGCTCACCAATTTACTCCTCTTAAAGAGAGACAAACAGTGACCCTAGTAGAGAACGATAACAGTCGTTAGACAAACCACTTTAGCCTAGGAAAGGAAACGGGAGTGCAAAACTGGGGACGAACCCGCTGTTGCTTTCACATCGAATTCTTCCGCAACAAGACCAAAAGCACATGCACTTTTCACCACTGGGCGAAGAAATGCGTGTAAAACATGCGCTTTTCTTTTCCTTTCCTAAGCTCTCCCTCTTGCCTCGGCCCCTCGATGGCTAATTACTTCCCGGGTGCTGGTGTGGTGGTGGATGCTTTACTATGGGAGACCGTGGGAGGTAGAGTGGGCACCTCAGTCCTAAGAATGCACTGCTCCCACCTCTTTCTTTCCACTTTCTCTCTCTTCTTCGCTACCGTCTCTCGTAGACTATCGCTTTCAACCACTGCGTCAATCATTTCTTCCAATCCTATGTCTTTTACCCTTGCCCATAGATCCCCCCTTGAACAGCCTCTACGACCACAGGCTCAGATATATGGTGCCGTAAATATCACGCTAGTTATGTGACCGATGACATCGTCATTTACTTATGTTAAAACGACGAAAAGGAGGATCGCTTTCCTTCTTGAGGGATGAAATAAAGAGGAAAATAGCCCACCAAATGACGCTATTTGTCTTTGATGAGTTAAAATGTTTCATGTTTTTATGGATTAATATATTTCAGATCGGAAATGCTTGCGTCTTACTTGGTTGAATGAGGTTTGAGACGTGACAAAATTTAGGAATTATTATTATTATACTGAAACACCGCACTGAAGATAGGTTCAAGACATGGCGGCAGGGGGTGCATTTTGGAAAATTAATGAGTATAAATGACAATTGATTCAAATATATGGCAAAACATATCGAGGCATCTTGCGGGAGCATTCCCGCAAGATGCCTCGATAGCAAAACCATCATTTCACCGGTGTTATTTATTATTCTCTATTAGATGGACTTCGGAAGAAACTAAAACCATTCCATAACAATTTCTGCATTACGAAAGCAATTACATTAGCCGTTTGGTTGATTTCGTGACGTAAGCCTTAAATTTAAAATATAATTTATGAGAAAATTAATGAGAATTCCGTCATTTCACTGTCACCATAACTGAACCTGTCAACATGCCCCTTGGATGTAACAGAAGCTCTCCTTTGGGTTGTTACCTCTCATTAAAGCCGTGCCCATATAAATTTCAGGATGAACTAACAGACGACAAAACAAATTACTTTCGCTCGCAGTGACTACGGTTAATTATATTTGAAAAAGTCAGAGTTGTCGAAATCGTAGCAATCGTTGTTCTAGGAATCTATTTATGGAATCGATCGCTCTCTCCGTGTCTGAAACTGGAAAGAGTTGGACGAAAGCCAGTGTTTTCCGATGGCGTTAGTGGTACCACAAGGAGAAGGAGGTAATTACATGAATATAATCAGGATAATCTCTAACTGCCATGCGCAGCTCAGTATCTCGGCTTAACCATTAAAAATACTAAAACCCCCCATTTGTAATCGTTAGCACCGCTTTATCATTTGGACGCTAACAAAGAACTAACTAGGACGTATTAAACGTTTCTTCATCCATTCTGAGGCTCTTAAATTATTTATTTCAACGAATAGGATTAGTAAATAAAATGACATAGTACCGAAATCTCAACTCGGCAAGCTCTGAGTAGACTGAAAGTAAAAGATGACCACATCGAGGACGGGCAGAGGCAAGAGCGACGGGATATCTGACTTACTATGAGAGGAAGTCCTTTCTTCTCATTATAACTTGCTTTTGCGGGAAAATATTTCAAGATTATCGATGGAAATTGGATGTTACCTTTTCAGTATATCACTAACGAGATACGTGGATCATTTTATCTGACACCGCTTACCGGAGTGAACAACCAATATTATCCTTCCAACCCTTAGGCATTAATCACTACGTTATTGACTTGAGAGATAAGAAAATCTTTAACGAGAAGTGTGCAATTGACAGAAACTCCTCAGAATGCTAACTACACCGCGTAAAAACTTAGACAAGATGACAATTTAAAATACCAATGCAGTACTTTCAGTTTCCAAGGAATAACAGGTGTAAAAAATAGTGACATGACTGGGACTCGAACCAAGGTCTCCCATTTTCTAGGAGAATTGGAAGAATTCCTTTTGAAAGAATTTGGAAATTCTTTTGATTAGAATGTCGGTCCGGGCGGCTTTTCCGTGCTAAGTTATTCACCTTACCATAATACTTGCAGTTTCGTTATAAACTCCAACATTTTGCGAAAATGTAACGATTAAAAGAGAAGAAAAGGGGTTTCGCTTGGAAAATTGTACAATATTTAGTTTGGATAACTAATGGTTTTCCTCCTATGATTACAAGATTATTATCATAAAAGATTATCACAAAACCATTATCGAAGACTAAGCTTTGCTTGTCATGGTTACCGGATAAAATCTACAGAGGAATGCATTATCATCTCAATCATCAACTCAAAATTTAATTTACAGTGAATCAATAGAATCCATGGATAAACAGAAGTGAAAAATAGCGATATGACTGGGACTCGAACCCAGGTCTCACATTCCAAGCAGGTATTCTAAACACTGCGTTGCTTACAAAGCATCCCCAAAAACAGTATGGAAGAGATATGACATGGTAGCCTAGAGGTAACCTGCCCTGGAAGTGGGAGATCTGGGTTCCCAGGGGTTATTAAACACTTCATCCTTTCCCTTAATCCACAAAATATTTTCGTCTGACAACGGAGGACAAAGGCAGCCAAAACCTGATTATCACAGCATTTATTCCCAGGTTATTTCATACAATTTTTTAGCATTTCCTAAGCGCTGCTTTCCTATACTATCCGACGTTCGAGATCTAAAAATAAATATTGGAGATATGACAAACTCTCCACATACAAGGCCAAAATTTTCGAACGGAAATAGTTAAGACGCAACCATTCCGCCCTTTCCGCGACGGACCTTGATTGCAAATCCTCAAAAGCAAAACATTCCGAAGGATGTACCGAACGCCGTTAACCGACCTCATGATAAATTACTGTTCCGAACAAACGATAAGCCCATTTTAGGTACGAGATAAACCTCGAGGTAATCTCATCCAAAAGCTGTTCTAGTAAACGTGAGTGGACCTTAAGCCACCTCAGCCACTAAAAAAGACGCGCCGAAAGAAATCGCCGTATAAAATATTCCTTTCAAAATCGCGGCATTGTCCATTAAGGAAAAATGTCTCCGCGTCACGCGTGAAGAGAAAGATGGAGGAACCGAAATGACACGCACATACGCGCGATTCCCGCAACCCATCCCACAATATGGAGCGCGATAGATCTTAATCGCGGATGGGACTAAAAACACACAACCGGACACATACCGTCCAGGACGGTAGCTCGGTTCGCAATGAGGGGGATTCTTAAAGTGGGGAGGCAAGCGAAGGGGGAGGGCCGGGGGACTGAGGATGGTCGGGGGCAGAAAGAGCTCGTTGCTGAGGCAAGGGGAGTCACCACCGGAGACGCGTTTGTTCCTTGCAAACGAAGATGGATTATGGCCGCTGACTTAGAAGAAAGGGAGGCAACGAATGGCCTGTGTAAAGATGGAGAGAGAGAGAGGAGAAAAAAGAGGGAAGAAGAATTCCCTTCTCCTCCACCCCTCGCGGAAATTTATCTTGATTGTCGCGAGCGAGAGAATTGCGCTATTTATTTAATATATGATGGCGGGGAAGCTGCAAAGAGACCTTCCTCCCCGAGAAACTTATCGGTTTTCAAACCGGCCTCCTCGCGTGGAAACCGTGAACGGATTCTTTATGAAAATGTCTCGGATTTAACCGACCGTGGAATGCCTCGGAGATGCCTCGCTCCTAACCATGTATGTGACGACCCGAAATCAAACGCGATGTTTCTTATTCCACTCGCGTTGGCGCTATACGTGTCGCTGCTTTGAGTTTGCATTCCTGCGTTAGTTTCCTTCACCACGCATTTGAATTGGTCACCGTTAGACCACCGATGAAGCAACCTCAAATAAAGCGAAGGGAATGTCATCTTTAATGGGGTGTAAAATTTATGCCGATATAAGCTGCGATGCAATATGATACGCGTGGAGTAATGCTGCGTAAATCAGCAACTGAATGATAGGGAGGACATCATCCCTTACAACTTTGGCGGATCCAGAGGGGGGTAAAGAAACGATCACTCATCCTGATAGTTTTTCAACAACAAGCAGTTCGCGTAGGGCATGACAATGTGAACACTACAAATTAATAGCTAAGTGTCATTATGATTATTTTGCATCCAATGTATTTTTCACAGCAATATGGTATTTAACAGTTCATTTTCAACTTATCTTTAAGAGAGGTATATAAGGTATTCTCCTAAACCAGAGGTGGCCAACTTTTCATAGTGCATTAATCAATAATTTCATTTTTTACTTGAGGTGCTCCATACAAGCTACAATAATGCGTCATAAACTATAGTAATAAATGCGTTTTCTAGATCAAGTCGGTAGGTTATATTATGTTCGTAAGTATTTGTATGTGCGTGCATTTATGTAAGTTGCGCAGGAAATTTTAATTTAGATTCAATGCATCACTTACAATAATGCACAATGGATCTGACGAATAGGCCGTGTCCATCCCTTTCCTGAACCTTCCCTTCCTTGTTAATTTTCTAGATATGCCCGTACGTTAAAATGTAACATTTCCGAATAAGAAAGTCTATTGTTGAATCATTTCCACCTAAAATCGTTAAAATCTTTTAAGTTATGAAATCAGCACAAGGAAAAAGTAATATAAAATAATAACCAGGGTTTCAGCCTTAACTGACTATTTCTCAGTTTTCATTTATATAACACCTCAAATTCCATTTAAATTCATCTAAAATTATAGCACTATCACCTTGGAATCTGGAAACAAAAAAATTGCCACTTCGAAATAATTTATTTCGACAAATCTCACTACTAAAAAGCGCCATTCTCTGAAAAATTCAATAGATAAATCCCTCATGTCGTTACGAGATGGAGAAATGCAGAAAAACCAACAGAGAGAGACTTAAATAGAACTTGTTAACGGAGGAAGTGATGGAGTGGGTGGAGAAGGAAACGCATCGCCAATAGGTGGGAAAAACATGGAAGATTAAAAGGAAATCCTTCCACTTCCTTATGCGTCCTTTTTTGGGAAAGCGTCCAATGCTTAAGCGGAGAATAAACGATGTAAGGACTCATTGGCAGCGAAACGCGAAAAAGGGAGAGCGTGTGCGGAAAGACACTCCGATGCAGCCTATGTCATTACTCCACTCATTCCCTACCCAGGAAACTCGCATAACACCACGGAACACAACAACCCGCGCCTACACAAATAAATGTGTGCGATTCCGAACTGCTCCGACTCTGGCGCCTGCTACGGATGACTTCGACTTGGCTTTGAACCACGTCGACGCCCACCTCTGAAGCTAGGAAAGTCACGGACTCCTCTGCGTATGATTTACTGTCATAAATGTAGGGTGCATATTAAAGAGCAGGTGCCTGATAGTTTTGGCCGAGAGAAGAATGAAAG
The DNA here is from genome assembly GCA_000376725.2 of Ladona fulva. Taxonomy (NCBI): domain Eukaryota; kingdom Metazoa; phylum Arthropoda; class Insecta; order Odonata; family Libellulidae; genus Ladona; species Ladona fulva. Next base: position 1,921,514 of record KZ308299.1, on the reverse strand, counting down.
AAAAAATTTGCTCTCACTGAGATTGGTCTTACTGGTAATAGAGGTGATAGTTATTTTTAATCGAAGAAACTTAAGAATATGTTTCCACATGCCATCAGTTTTCTTCTAAATGATTTCTAATGAGATACTAACCAACTCAAGAATGAAAATTTTATATGAGATTTGAAAAATAAATTTCTATAATAATGTTTAAAACACCAGATGTCATGACATCCTTGAGGAATATTACGTAAAGATGGTTGAGTTAGTCTAGCTGCCGCCTCCTTTTACTCTAATGCGGCCATGCACACGTTATTACATCCTTAAACATAATGAATATCGAATTATTTTGTAAATAAATAGATTCCGTTGCCTTAATTTTTCCTTGAAAGCATCAGACGAACCTAAGCTAGAAATATGTTTTAAATATGATACAAAATAAATACCTCATGAATTGGGTTATTTCTTTTGTATATTGATTCATGGGGATTGAAAAAGAAGGAAAAGGTAAAATAATTTATGTTTTTCGGAAAATCATACCATTCCAAAATTCTTCTTGGCTTTTCCAATTTAATTATAGCAGATTCACTCTCAGATACTGCTTTGCATTATTTTGCATAATTATTGGATTAACAGTTCACCAGTAACAATAAAGTCCTCAGGGATGACATTTTTAAGCATTTTTCTATGGCTTAAGTTAAGTGAACAGGCAAAAAACACACTTTTGATTTTAGGTACTCAAATATAAATATTTTTGCTATTAAGTCGAAGTGGAATAATAGAGCCATACCTCTTTAACGGAGAAAAGCAGCAATCTCTATGACATCTAATAATCGCTTCTAAATGAATAACACGGAATTGTACAAATTAAGTCATTCTTGGAACAGAATGATAACAGGTTTTTGGATTAGAATGATGTCGTTAACCCTTTATCATGCAGACGGTAAAGCTACTAAACGAGAAGAAACTCACCTCGAAAGCTGCAAAATCTTTCTACTAAATGAGAGCTAAATATTTCTATATGTCAAAGGGAGTGTAATTTTCCAACTGTTAGCTGTGAGACTAAGATAATTGCTGTTTATGGTATGAAAGATTTACTTTCTGAATGCACCTCATTAGGCAATCTCGTTGAATTACTTCCTCCATAGCTGACTGCATTCCACTACTGTCTAATAGCAAGAATCAATCAATCAAAACCGCAATTAGCCTCTCATGAATCATCCACCTCGTAGCTGATATGAGAATGATAAATTCCGAGAACTAAAAGACCATGATTACTCGTATAATATCTCTAAAGGCGTTCATTTATGAACAGTAGGAGATGTAATAATTGACCCGTGTATCATATATCTATAGAAAACTTTCTTTGAAACAACTACAGTTGATTACCCTTTTTGATAGCAAATAATTACGTAGCTAGTTAGGTACGCGATAGGTTTTGGTAGAATTGACCGGCAAAGGGAAGAAATTATACCAAAACTACGAGCAAAACTAGCTTATAAACCAGAACTATCATTGAAAAAGCCGTGCGTTGGCATCACTAAACCTTATTAATAAGCAAACACATCTTCGTACAGAAGATTATCTATATCTTGTGGATATTACAAAGTTTTACTTATTCCTTTAGAATATCTTTCCACGAAGTGTGGACAGAGAGGATAGAAATGTACATCTTCCTACAGTTAGAAAATAAAGATACCCTTGAAATATTGACAGACAAAATGTACTCATTCTAAAAACATTAAGACAATTTGTTCATATTAATGGGAAGAATTTTGACAGACAAAAATCCGCCTTCCTTAGCGAATCATAACGTAGAAGTGCAATTCTTAACACACACAACAAACATATTTCTGTCAAAATAATAAGGTTAGCGAAACCCTGACAATGCTTATTCCTTTATGACTCTCTCACCCTTAAATGGAATTATGGAAAGTTTAATAAGTAACTACTAACAGTTATTAGGTATGGTATTACACCCATCAAATGCCCAAAATTCACCGCACAAAGAAGCCCTCACGCCTCCTGTTAGAAACCATTTTACAATTGCCGAAAAGAGATTTGATTCCTCTTTTAAATGAAACCAGTAAATAAGTATTAAATTTACCGCTCGTACGACCGTTCCTTAAAGGAGCGAACAAAAGAAATTTCCATGCCAGAAGACCCGAGGATGCGCTCACCTCCTTCGATCCTCCCTTTGGGAAACTAAAAAGAACACAATACGAGAGATATTTGAATTCCCGGAAAAGTGGAGGAAAAAGTTTTTGGACTCTGAGTGTAGTTTGTGAATTCGGATGGAAGGACTGGGAAAGAGACAAAGAGAAGAATAAAGTATTCGTAAAAGGCCTTCGTGTGTCTGTCTTTGTGTCCAAATTCTGTGAATGCTGCAGTCTTCTTCCCCTGACCCATCTGTTCAGCTTCCACTCTGGATTCCTCTCCCTCCCCTTCGGACCTAATTAACAGAGCGAGGTCCTCTCCAATCTTTTCCTAGAACTCGCAAAGAATGAAGGAAAACCTTTTCCTTGGTCTTTTGGGCCAAACCTATTCGGGACGTAAGGACAAATATTATCCACGTCATTTGATTCTTTTAAGAATTACTGGCTTTCCTAAGGGGCACATATTCTCCAGAATACCTAATCATCTTCAATGCATGTATCCACACATTCTCACCGTCCTCATAAGAACGACGTTTATCTCGAAACGACAATGAACTCTCTTCTCTGCACAAGACTTTTCCTATTCCGTCATGAGAAATATTTGATCGGTTGGCATTTATTGGCGACGGAGAAGTTTATCAAAAGAACAGATGCGGATTTATAAGAACAAATTATCACAGTTATATTGCTCTATAAGGGAACTAGTACAAGTTATTTGAATATAGCTGTCATTATCATTATTTTCTGTTATATTTGACGTGAAATTTACGATACATATAAAACTCAATTGACGTCCAGCTTAGTTCTGATGAGTAACGAGATGTCATATGTCAGCAACATATTACTTAAGTTAATACGCGTTATAATTACGCTGAAAGAAGACAATGATCACACAGAATACAGATTTAAAATTTACAAAAGAAGATAGATTTAAATCACAAGGAAGAAATTCTCAAAAGATAAAGCAAATATGCACGGGTTGCTTCTGTTGAGAGGAAAATTAACGACACTTATGGCACTTACTAAGGTTCTCCTTTTAGCGGGGAGCTAGGCTCAAATATGAAAAACGGAAACATTATTTTACCACGATACGGAGAATAAAAAAGAATTTCAGTGCCGGCTGAGATCGGATTAGATATTAAGAATAAAAGAATTTTAAGTCCTGCAAATTCAACAATAACCCTCCCTATAGTCACTCAAATTCAACCGTAAATGAACTTCAACTCGAAATTCTCCTCAAAGTAACCGATATGCAAGCAACAACCGCTCGACCACAGCTTTTCGCAAACACTCTAATGGCAATTACTGAAAATTTACGTTCAGATCACCACAAAGAGGGCGGAATGAAACAAATGTCCAATTTGTTACACCACTCCTTCTATTAACACGCGCACAATTTGTAAATTCCCTCCAGGTTCCACCCTTGGCCTCGCAGACGCTTTTTTCCGCTCGTCGCGATAGCCCACGAAAAAGGAGAAGAATATTCGATAGTTATTTGTTCGCCAATTTATCCTTCCTCTCTTTCTCCTCCTTCGCCGCTCTTCCGTGCACCTTCTCTCCTCTTCCGAATTCAATCCGTCCCTTTTCTTCGTCTCAACAGATCAACCCACTTGTTTTCCCCTCCCAGCTCCGCAGTGTCGCTCACCCCTCCTCTCCTTTTGTATTCAATTGAAAGGAGCAAAGTTGTGGGACGTGTTCGGAAGTATTGATGGAGTAGAAGATGGAAAGGGGGGACTCCCTGTACTCCTCCTCCGCGGTCGTCGCCGTCTCCTCGCAAAAGGAACCCTCCGGGAGGGAGGGGAACGGTCGTGGAGAGATGCCGTGGTATGGGAAGGAATAAAGGAATTCTGAGGGAAAGAGGTAGCGGAGAAGAGATGTCGCTGCGAAGGAAGGGGTGTAACAAAGGAGAGATTTTTGGGAAAAGGATTTTTGTGCATTGTTTTGAAAGAATGAAAGTTCAAAAAGGGAGATGGACAAACATCTGGGGAATTCGAGTTGGATTCGTCATTTCTTTGAAATATGATGGGAATCGCCCCGTCCCGAGAGAATCCATAAATTATGGGAATCCGAGGGCCGAAAAATTTAGCTCCGAATATCATGTGAATTTGGCGCTGTTTGAATGGTTAGTGATTCCACGAGTGGATTGGGAAGGCATTGGTGCTTGGCTCAAATTGAAAACATCACAAAACATGGTGATTTTGACATTCGGTGAAAACATTACCTAGAAATGAAACATTTACCGCCAATCTTATGATTTTAAATCCAAAACTAAATCCACTGTCTTCGATAAGGCGGTAAATGAAATTAGTTACAGAGTCAACTGATTTGGCTTCGACTTTGAGGTTGTTCTCCATTGTAAATAATAAGGAAAAGAACACTTCTGCCATTACCAAAATTATTTTTACCACGCGACCAAGGCTTCCTTGTCCTCCCTTCCTTCATCCTTCAGGTAATCATCAAGTTATGGTTTCGACCCTTCAGATCGTCATCAGGTGATGGTTTCGACCTTTCAGGTCATCATCAGGTGATGGTTTCGATCCTTCAGGTTATCATCAGGTGATGGTTTCACCTGATGATGTCTTGAAGGGTCGAAACCACCGTCGTGTAAAAGAAATTGTTAGGGTAACGGTAGAAGTATATCTCACCTTATTTTTTATAGTTACGGAGTGAAAGATCGGACTGTACAATGATTACATCAACTTACACGACCAAAAATTAGCATCAAGGACTAAATTTGAGTAACTCACCTACTTTCTCTCAAATTCATTCACTTGCTATCTATGCAAAGCAGAGATATTATAGTACCAGTAAAGGGTCAGCTAACCTCAGAGATTAAATTTGTAACTTAGTCCTAAAAATACAAAAGGGAAAGCCGGCCTTCCTTCAAAGTTGGTCCTTACACCGAAGGCAGTGCTGGTAGAAAGGGTGATAGTAAAACTGCTCTCAAGAAGTAGAGATGAAATTTTGGAAAGGAAAGACTGTCGGGCAGACAAAGTAACGGTCCAAGATAAGGATCTAAGAAAACGTTACGACTATACGGAACCAAATAATTTTTTACTTCCGAATTTTATGGTTAGTTAAAACAATCGTTGGTAAACAGCGATTACAGGAAAGGAAATATGCTGTAAGCCGATCAGCCAATATTTCCAGCATAATCTTCAAATTATGTTTCCTTTTTAAGGCTTTATAGGTAGGGAAGCAGACAGCATACCTGCGAAGGGACGGAATGAAGGGAAACTGGACCATGGACAGGTAGAAAACGCTTCACATGAAAACGTCACGAGGAACGGCTATTGAAGAAGAACAGAAAATCGCGCCTTACCACGCTTTATAGTATATTATGGAATTTCAAGAGCGACCGGAAGATCGGGAGCAAAGGATGGTGCTTGGTTTCTGGGAAGAAACACAAAAGGGAAGCGGTGTAAAAGAAAGAGTTAGGCATCTCTTGGGGCAGAAAGGAATGCAGTAAGATTCACAGAGGCGGTCAGATTGCGAATAGCTCCTTTTCTTCATACTCGCCATCCAATTTTTGAACGAAGAAGGCTTCGTACCGTATAAAAAGCATTGGACAGTTTAAATATGAGGAAAAAATCACTTTCAGCAAAAAAAAACGTGCAGTTTAATCGATATTTTAGGACTTTTCCTGAGTTTATGCATTTGTTTACGAATTTATAAAAATGACTTGTTGGATTTAATAGAAACTTAAATAGTTTATCCTGACTGAAGAGGAATTTGCGTATACTCTTACATATCTACGTGGTTCTTTCTTGAATTCTAGTTCTAGTTAGATTGTGTATATTATGCTTAGATGAATGAGTTCCGTATCCATATTAATATTTGATAACTTCAAACTGACGTCCAAGCAAAATAATCCGGTTGGTATTTGTTAAAATACACCTGAGATAGGCATGAACGTTGCCAGCGCGATTCTCAATAATATATCCTCTCACGTTATACTTTCTGCAAACTTAGTTCACTGCGGCTTCAAGGTCCTTATTCATATGCTATCCTGAAACATTTTTGAGTGGTATTTTAAGAGATTATTGGAACGAAATAACTCAAAACAGAACATGAATGGCACATTTACATTTAATTCCAAGTTCCAGTTAAATCAATTAATTTCGCGGCTACAATTTAAAAATATTCATATGGTAAAACTAACACAATGAGAAATTTTAAAAGCATCTAATCAGCTCAATCCACATTGAAAGCTAATTGACGATGACTTGGCTTCACGAAATCCATAAAAAGATGGCCAAAAAGCACAATACGGTTATCTACAACAAAATACTAGTTAACTGACTAGCACCGTTCGAGAATATTACGGTGATGATACAACCGAGAGCTTACACTCTCTAAAATATCGACCACATGCATCACCTTGACCCTTTTAAAGTTGCCTACCCGGCATCCCACCCAACAGACCCTGATGAATATAGAAAAACCCGCCAAATTCCCTTTTCCCGCCTCCTTCCGCTTCCTCCCTCTGGTTAACCGCAGCTCCGCAAATAGTTTCATGAACTTTCCGACCTACAAGTGCAAGTGAGATATTCACGTCGCAATCTGCTTAAGACACTCCTAATCTCTCTAACCCGAAGTTAACGGCCTCCTTTATTCCTTTCCAACTGGAAAAAGACTAACATCGAGAGAAAGAGCTTTCGTTAATCAGATAGAGCGATTCTGCCATGTTTACAAGACACGTGAGGCGCACACACCAAAAACCACGCAACCTATTCCTCCACCCACGCCTGCCCTCTCCACTGCCACTTCTTTTCCGTCGCTCTCCCACCAACCACAGCTCCTCCAAATCCCTTCCAAGGTCTCGCGCTGCCGGGGCGAGTAACCCTCCACCTCTCCTTTAAGCCTGATCACCACGGCAGTCACAAAAGAACTCAGTCAGACCTGTGTGTCGGATCCGCAATGCCTCCTAACGTCGCGACTTTTTTTCCTCTTCCCTCTCATCAGGAACTCATTCTTGAGTAGCACAACGACACCTTTTGTGAACCAATCTCCCACTCACTCTTCCTCTCCTTAATTCTCTCTTTCTCCGCTCTTTGCCTTTCTTCTTCCGACTTTCCCCTCTCGATTCATCCATCTTGTCTTCTTACGCTCCAAAACTTTGCTTTTCTGCCTCTGTCTTCCCGCCGTCCCGAGTCCCTCGGCTGCGGCTAAGAAGAGGTCGCAAGGAACATTTTCATCCGAGGTCGAGAAAATCTTCCACGAGTCCAATATGTAACTGTCCAATTATGGATTACCGGCTTTCCTACCGGAATGATAGTCTCAAATCTGTTTGAAGTAATCTGTGTGCGATGACAGTTGCCAAAATTGTGATCGAGAAAGCGGATCTAGAGGATTCCTCGGGGATGGGGAGTGTCATGATGGTTTTCCTTGGCGTCGAGAAGATCATAAATAATTTTTAATGGTCTGCATAGCTTAAATCTCGAGATCCGTGAGAAAATCACGCTCCACTAAAAACTCTCCGAGCGTTGAAGCCTCCTTGGGGAATGCCACCGAAGAAATATTGCATAAAAATTGCATTTGACAATTTTATAGCAACGGTGGCTCATTTATGCTGCAACCTAAGTACTCTGTGAAAGATGAAGTACTGCTAGACTCAGTTGGAAGTCTTCCAATATGCTTGTTTACAATTTTACAACTACCTAAAACATCGCGGGATTAGAAAGGAAATATTTCTCTCGACTCGTTTTCAAATACAAAGAAAATTATTAACTGTCAAATAGTTATCAGCATACTCTACATAAGTTCTATTTAATTATCATTTAAAACCGATAATGAAAGCAAATTGTGCGTTTAAATAAACTGCGAAAATGCAGCCGCGGTTATTTCGCTGTTATCTGCTTAAGCATGCCTTTAACAAGATATAAAAAAGCCAATACAGGCGTGTATGTAAACATGTCAGCTTGTGTGCTCATTAATCGTTAGATAGTGAAAAACTTCTTCACTATCTAAGGCATACAATTAGAGAGCCCCCCAACAGAGCTAGTGAATGCAAAATAAGAAAAAATATCCAATTTACAAGGAAAATCGGATGCCGAAAAGGACACATAATGTTCAATAAATGAGAATCTACAAGATTCAAATCAAGAAATAACAGCACATTAAACACTTAAGTCACCTATTGATTTAAATAAATTCTCTGTCTTCCCCGAAAAGTTTGTTTTTATAAGTAAAAACCATATGAGCCTGTTCTTTCTTTCGGATATGAAATCTAATTATGTTTGAAAAACGACTAATTGAATTTTTCACACTACAGATGTAACAAGAACTAGTTTCCAAAAAACGAAGTTCATTACGTTCCCTTACAGTTTAAAGGTTGAACGTTATTGTGAGTATAAGCTAATTAATAAACACTCCTTAAAGAGTAAATCGCGTGAATGCACTATGAGATCCACAAATTTTAAGTACCAATTAAATATTTCTGAAAAGGGCATTTGTTTTCGAATGAACAACAATTTTTGTGAAATGTTTCAGTAAAAGCTATGGGTATTAATCAAAGGACTTGGTCGTTTCTTTGGTATCATTTGATGAAGTTTTAAGAAAACGCCAAATGATCATCAAGGTGAATCAGCGATCGTGAAATTCCATACTGCAACTTACTTCCGTAACGAATTGCTTCGAAACGCGACGAACGAATACCGTTCACATTGCATAACAAGAAAGACCAACGAGCAAAAAAATTCGCATGGTAACCTTTTGACGTTCCGGGAACCGAGCCAAATCTCTGACCGTATTTAAAAAACGTTTTATTTAAGAGCGCCAAAGCATTTGCGCTAGAGCAGCGGAATAAATTACCGCACTCGCCTTTCCACACCTCGCATCGCAGCTGAGGAGGAAGGGATTCCGAAGGAAGATGACTATCAAACGCCCGTCGGTGTAATTCACATGCATTGTAAAGAGCAATTAAAACGTATTCCCACCGCTGGAATAAAAACTTCTCGAACTTTAACACTGAGCAATTGCTCCACGGCGAAAGACCGATCCTGTATTCGTTTACGACAACCCTTCACAACCGAAAAAAATATCTTTCGATCTTCGCAGCATCTGGAGAAAGAGAGGATTGTCTCCGTGAGTTTTTATCCCCTCCCATTTCTTTCGGTCGTTACGATATCGCGCCATTTTTTCACCGGTGTAATGTTATGCGGTTCTTTTTCCCCGCCATCCACCCCCACCGCCCCCCGCTCCTCCGCCCCCTCGCAGGAACCGGGGAGCTATCTCCTTAAGCGTACGATCGCTCTCTCGATATCAGTCACACACTTTACGGCGAAAAAAGGGCCCAGGCGGTTTCAGTTTCTCACCTGCCCACCGCTTTGAAAGGCAAAGGATTGCCTTCCCTCCCGGCCCACCCCCTCTTCGCTGGGTGCCGAGGGACGCAAACGAGCCGAGATTTCGGTGTGCGGCTCCCCACTGCTCCTCGGGAGGAAATTCCCTTCCCACGTTCTCGGAAACGCCACACAAATAACACGCTCGTGTTTATATCTCCGGGACGAGCATTTGCAGAAACGCGACGCTCTGGGCGTTCCGAAATCGCACGGAAAGAGTGAAAAGCCCGTAATACTCAGATGAACACGTCCTAAGAGGTCGATTATTAGAAACTTCGATTTTCAAAAGATATAAACCAATGAGAAATTTCTTGATTTATTAACACGATCGTTTATTTGTTTTCCGCCGATTGTAAAGTAGTCAGAGTAATTCTCCGATGCCAAACCACTTTAATCAACACCCGAATGAGAGAAAATAACAAGATATAAATGTACCTAGGTTACCGATGGCCTTAGTTAACGACGTATGGCAATGATAAATAATTGTCATGTATAACGAAACAGGCTTTGGTTTACGACGCCCTCTGGTGAAGAATGATAATTAAAAATTATTCAAGGAGAAACGGACGTGAAAAAATTTTGCGAGGACCGGGACTTGAACCCAGTAGCCGATTGGTTGCTCCATCCATTATCTTATTATCTTTATCTATCTCATTGGGAATTTTCCTAGGTGCCCGCCTTATCGTGCCAGCTCACCTAAACCCTTTTCCTTGTGAATTGAAACTTTTTTATGACTATTCATATCATTAATGACAACTTTATGCAGTAATGTAATTGAATAAATTATATGTACCATATTTTAATGAGTTCCACCTGCATAATTGACATACAGTATGGTCTGGAAAATCTCACCTTGAATAGCGACGGTTTTGGTTAACGACTACAATCTTGGAACGGATTACCGTCGTTGACCAAGGCACCACTGTACAACCATCTGCAATCCGTAACGCAATACCACTTAATCTGCAACAGCATGTCGGCTCAATAAAGAAAGAATGTTTTACCACATCCGTTTATCTAGAAACTCTGAAGGCCACTAACGTCTTTCATTTGGATTTAATTCAATCGTTTCAGAAGACTATACATCTAAATGGAATTTGATTCAGAACAGCAGATCGGGATACTTTTTCCATTTGAGCCAACCAACTTCTTCCCCTCTCTTCACCACGAAACATACTTTCGCCTGTCTATTCGAAGCGGATTCTCTCGAAATTATGTAAACGCTTTCGTTACCTTAATACAAAGCACACGCGTAAATCCGTTAGATTATGCGTAACGTCTCCCCGACCGCTTTGTTATCTGCCTCCCTCCACCCCTATTACTCCCACTCTCCTACCGATGGTCTCCAATCTTCCGACCAACCTGTCACGGTAATGGCGCGGACCGCCGGTTTCTTGGGGTGGGAAAGGGACTGGAATTTTTCGAAATTAATAAGGATTTATATGCAGCCATGGGAGAGTGGGTATGGAGAAAGCGTATGGACGGAAGGGATTTTTTTAAGGCTCACTATGGAGCCGGGTCAACAGCGTTATGGGCCATGTGGATAAGGCTAGAGAGACATTTAGGAGAGGAGATGGGTCCATTTGGGCTGGAAACAGGATCGGAGGAATAATGGGAGAAGGTTGATAGCGGGAAAGAGGGAGAGACCTGGGAGGAGAGAACGTGGATATCAGAGGCACATGACGATCTTTCTCGAGCATGTTTGGAGGCAGAAAGCAACAACCCAAATTATTTACGATCCTCGAGTTGACAGTCTCTCCTGAAAAAGATGGGGCTTTTATACCGCACGAATGAAAAGTTTAAGGAGAAGAAACTAGATATCCATCGTAAGGAATTTTATGACAGACGAATTTGCTTTAGGAGTGGAATAAAAGGGAATATTTTTATGTGCGTGGCCCGACGGAGGGAGAAATAAAACGATTCCCAGACATTAACTGACATAGACTGAGTATTCCTTACTGACAATAGTCTTAAGGACATAACGATTATTGTAGCGTGACATATTTTGCGTAATAAAAATGAAATATCCGAAACAATGATAGCGAGGGAGAGGGCTAGAGAGATATAAAGGGCGAAAAGAGAGAGGCTTTGAGGTCGGGAAAGGAAAAGAGGAGTGGTGCAAATTCCTGAAGTAACTCCCTCTCTGTCCTACACGGCCTTTCTTATGATTTGAGGGACCCACAAATTTGTCAACGCCGAGAAAAGCTAAGTGGACAAAAAATAGCGACGGCGGGGATGGAGTTGGCGAAAAGAGATAGAGGCTGAAAAAGGAGGTGGAGAAAAATTGAGAGAGTATAAAGCTTGGGGAGGAAATGGTAACTGTTGACCAAACAGCACACTCCCCTTTCGATGTCTTCTTTCCCAGTTAAGTCGCTTTATCAGTGAAACTTTTATTTCATTTGAAAACGTGGTATCATTCGATCGAATGTAGCGTCTCTGCGTCATCGTTACATTGAAAGATTTCAGAAAACAAACTACTACTACTTTTCATGAAATTAAACTACGCAAAACGTTTCATCAAAATTGAACTAAGCACCGATTAAGCAGCGGGACACTGAATTACTTCCCCATGAATGAATAAGCGAGCTTTTTGAATGAACATACTAAACAGAGATAACCATGTAGTTCATGTGTTACATTAAAAGAGGAAAAATTGTTAAAGTGTATTTATGTTTACAGAGAAAATTTTTCCGTTATTCTTTCAATGTATCTACATCCAAAATTAAAAATTTAAACTACCTGAAGCGAGTAAGAGAGTTCGAGGATGTTATCTGAAGAGAGAATTTTAACACATTTCTATAATTATATATACCAAGTACACCAAGACGAAATATATTTTAGTCTGACATGTGTCTCATAGTGTAAATGGATAAAATAGTTTTTAATACCGGAATACGTTTCTGTGCGTTTAGATAAAAGAGTTTATGAGGAGGGCTTTTTGGCAAGGAAACTAGTAGCATGTAAGGAACCTCGGATCAATTGTTGAATTCACCTAGTTTTAAGGAAATGGGTCAAATTTAAAATCATAGTACTGAAAATTCTCTTTAACGATGGAAGCATAAAGTAATCAGGTATGGTGGCCATAACTTCTGAAATTTTTCTATACTTATAAAATGGCAAATTTCAACTAAAAATAAATTTAAAGTAAAATGAATAAAGACAGCTCACACTCTTTTATTTAAACATGTATTAAAAATAATGAGGGATTATGAAAATGTTCAGAGCAAATATCAATTGCCAGTCATTATGAAGTGCAGCTACAATAATCTCTGGTTAATCGCATAGTTTACCTGGTAATGAAGTCGTAACGCAACTATTCATAGAAGTTCATTACCTGATATTCACATAATCTTACGGATAAACAATACATAAAGGTATATGTCGTTTCATGTGTGAAAAGCAATTAGAGAACTCGTATAAGTAATGCAAAAGCATTTTAACATTTTTTTGATTGCTTCTGTTTAAAATTCATTGGTGCCATTGAGGAGTAACAGTACCAAAGTATAAATGCCCACTGGAGACTTAAAAAACTTTTCTTAGCTACTGAAAAAATTTAAACATATTACCCATCCTAATCTTGAGCGTATATTAGTCGAACGATCGTTTTCCTCGGGGAATTCCTGTAAGATCAGCCAAAAAAGTGACTGTCACAACAGCGACAGCAAACATCTGCGGCAAAAAACATAACGAGGCCCTAGCTACTTTTTCCAATTTTTTACCCCAGTTTTATCCTAAACGGCTTCTAGAAAGGAGTGTGTGGTGGTATTGTTAGCGACGAGAGGGGGGAACGGAATTGAGAAGCGGTGTGATTGGAAATGCTTTCTCTAGCGCAGACAAAAGCAGCAGCGGCCGTGGAAGCGGAGGGCGGAAAACTGAAGTGAGGGATGCGGACTGTAGGTGGACGAAGAGAGCACATTCTCTCTTCCTCTCTCTCCTTCTGAACTTGCTTGCCGTTCGCTCCACCCGCAATTCCAGAAAAGACGCCGTGGCAGACAATGCCCATTTTGTTCATAGGTCCCTTTTCCGGCAGGTGATTTTTCTGTTTTGTTTTTATTCCTCTCTTGCATGCAGACCTTTCTTTGGAACCAACAAAAGGGAACTGGCATCAAGAGAGGAAGGGAAGGAAGAGAAAGGCGTGGGAGATGAAAAGCAGAAGGAAAAATGTCGTGAAGGGATCCCCGCGCGGATAACCAGAGGGAGAAATTTTGACAAGTTAGAGACCCTCGAAGTGACACCGGTAAAAAGGGCATAGAATTGTGAGAGGAAGAAACGGGTCTCGCCACGTGTTGGAGCCGATTTCGGAACCGCGGTAACGGCTCGAAAACAAGCGTCTTCGTAGAAGTCTATGATTACCGATTGAAAACCACGAGTGACGGAGTGTAGAAGTATCCGGAAGCGGTAAATAAACTCGTTTTGCGTTTGAGTCCCGGTATGGATGGCATATGTCATCGGGGTGATAAAGCGAAGATAGAGAAAAAGGTAGCTTTTACATCTGTCTCATGCCTCGTAATCGAAGACGTAATTAACGAGAATAACATTTCGTATTTTACGAGACCGGCCACTCCTCCGAAAAAATACCGCAGATAAAAATATCGAGTATCTCCGCTTACGAACGCGACTGCCATAAAGTTTAATTTTCACCAGCAGATCAGAGCGGAGAGGGACTGATTAGTTCGACATCCACGCACAGTAGCCGACGGCTCTCGAGTATTTCAGACGCTGACTTTGTAGCAGCGCCGTAGTATTAGAGTAATAAAATATCCAAGTGGCACTGAAAAACCTTGGACGAACGCTAATGATTATCATTTATCAAATATTCTTTTAAGTGGCTCGAAAACCACAAAAACGGCGAGTTATTTTTTACCAAAACGCCTTGCCCTGCCCTGCTTTCATGAAACGTTAGTGGGCATCTAACTGGAATTTATACCACTTGAAAAAAATCGGATCTAGTCTTAAATGTTTTTTTTCCTCCGCTCCGGGGTAACTTATACACTCTAAATAGAGAGAAGCATAGCAAATATTCCGCAGAGTCACTTTCTACGGAGTATGGCCTTTGGCACGGTTTTTTCCAAACCTTCTTCACCGCCCTATACTCTCCATTCCTTCTTCACTTATTCTTCCTTCTCTCACGCCTCCTCTTCTATCCCTCCTCCACTCCCCTCCTCTCTTTCCTGCCCCGGAGTCCCATTCTTTTTCTGGAGGCGGGTGGGATCGGGAGGGGAGCAGTAGGAATGCTGCAGCAGTCGTCGTCACCGCCACTAAAGTCCTTGAACCTCCGCATGAGTGCTTTCTGATCGATGGTCTCTCTCTCTCTTTCTCTCCCTTTTCTCTATCTGCTCTCTTCTCTTATCTCTCGCTCTCTCCCACACTTTCTTCTATTTTCTCGCATTTCTCTTCTATCTCTGTCGGCTATCATTCCAGCAGTTTAATCCTTCTCCCGTCTCTACCCCTCCACTAACTCCTCTTAAGCAATCCTCTATTCTCTCCCAGCTCGCTATCTTCCACCATCGCCTCCTTTGACTTGCTTTATCCCTTTTCCCTCTGCCTAGTTTTTCCTATGGGCGCGCTCTAATCGTTATTTCGTTCGTGAAAATACTCTTGTTTTATTCGTTCTTCGATAATTCGCTGTCATCCATCCACCGCTGTTTTCAATGCAAGAAGTATCAGTCCTAACTTCAACAAAGGTAGAATTTTTCGAATTAAATTTCGAGATGAAAAAGTAAAATCATGAAAGACTGGAAAAAATAGGGTAAGGCTTCCGATGAAAAGGAATTCAGTTGCAATTGTTTAGAATCATTTACAACAATATGTTTTTCCGTAAGATGTCACTAATTCGACAAATCATCCATTGTGCTATACTTAAAAGATTATAAAGCCTCGAATAGACGCAAATGGATTCAACTTCTTGATTAAATTCTGAAGGTAGTCTTTTCAATTAACACCTATTTGAGATATTTCAGAAACATAATAATCTGAAATTGATATATACTCTATCTGACTCATTTATTGTAAATTGCTAAGAAACTTTGGCTCATGTTTTCTTTCATAATTCCACATTTCATCCTGTTCGTCATGAATTTGATTTCGCAGACAATGTGAGTCATGTCAATCCGAAAACTAATAGCTTATTAACTTCCTTAAACATTAGAGGCGCTTGCAATGCCATGAAGTGCTATACAGAGAGAGCAAACATTCTAATCTAATTTCACACCTTAATGATTATGGTAAAGTATTGAAAGAATTACGTTGACAATATGTGATAATTCTTGCAACAGATATGAGAAACCTTCGCACAGGGACCTTCGATTAGGGATTTCATAACTGTTCACAACTAATTATTATAATTCGAGATCAAGTCCTTTCTCGGAGACTTTTCTAAAAGGTATTCGTGATTGTGCAAGGAAAGTAGCCTTCCATTACTTCTCTTTTACTGCAGGTTTTACTCCACTGCTGTTCTTCGCGTCCATATCTGGTTACTTCTCGTTTCTTTCGTAAAACCATTAAATGACCTCCCGAATTCCTTCGCATTTTATTGCCAAAATACCGTCTATTTGGACACTTAGTGAAGATATAAAAGCGCAAGTACGTTAAATTGATAAGGAGTATTTTATAGGGGAGTCCGGGCACGACTTCATAAATATGCGTGAGCGTGCAAGTGACACCTTTTCACACCGTGCGACGATGGGTATGACCGTCCCGAACCACGTACGCGGCGAGTTATGAAAGCGTTCCCAAACAAAGGTCGAAATCTGGCGATAACCTCCCTAGCATCGCTAAGATGTTCCACTCTCAAAAAGCCTCGGCCCTACCATTCGTGAAATCCACACTAAAAACTTGTTTTTTAAATTTCGAGAGAGGAATCTTTTATCTGATTATCTCACCTCTCCGTCCTCCATATACATTCCCGGTCCGAAAGACACTTCCACCCAGGCCAATTTTCCCAAAGCACTTTGGATTTTATTATCCGAGTCATCTAGGCTATCCTCGACCACGAAGCAGACCCTAGTGCCTTCCCCCTAGCCTCCCACATTACCCCCCCTTTACCCCTTCTCCCAAACAGCACTGTGAGCAAAGATCAGCGTTGCATCCTCGTGAGGGTTGCCGTTGGGGTGAGCTCGTATGCATGCAGAACTGCTTCGAAGTTGAAGAAATGAAAAGATCTCTCGGAATTCCACGGTTGGGAAGATGGTGGCGATGTTGATGTTGTTTCTGGTCTCACGAGTTGGAGAAGGAAGTGAAGGATGAAGGGATATATCCGAGCGAGTTTGAAAACTGACGAAAAATCCTCGGTGAGTTCCGTGAAGAATCATTTCTTTTTTTTTTGAAACGCAAAGATTCCAGTGTTGAATCACCGGCAACGATAGTGATAAATTAAAAAAAAAACGAATGACAATAAATTAAGAGATATGCGATAACCAATGGAGGTGAACTTTAAATTAAATGAAAGAGAGAGGCATGGAATGAATATCCCTTCATTCGAGAGTAAAAGCTTCTTCAATTCACACCAATAATAACAGACATCGCAGTAATTATGTTCGTTAGTAGATGAATAATATAGTTAAGTGTCACTGAAAAAGCAAATTAAGGTAAGGTTTAACGGGAACGAACAGCAATATATTTATAATGCGACTGACAGACAACTAACCGTGTAAGATTCCTGCAAGGCTGGAAATTCATTCATCACACAGCAATAACTGTGAAGCAACTTATGTTAGATTGTAATTTGGAAAGTTTAGTAAACTAACAACTAGGTGAAACATTTTATATCCCTAATAATGAAATTTCAAATCTACTGTTAATCTTATTAGTCAAATCAACTGTTAATCTTAATAACAGAGAACAGTTACTAAATTAAAGATTGGAATGGATTTACTAAATTAAACTAGAAATTGGAATCGATTCCTTGGATTTATGATACTTAGTGCAATACAAATCGAGCTATAGTAACGGGAAACCTAATAGTGACTCAATGAAAAGGAAGTTTAATTGAACTCGAAAAATAATGAAACCTCAAGAAGAAGCACTGCGAGCAAGTGAGTGTAATATTTCCCATTTCTGTTAAATTAGACGCACTTTTACCAATCAGAATACGATTCGAAGTAGATAAGATCGGTTAGCTCCCTACCTTTTTGTCCGCGATATTACTCATAACATTGCAAGGACTAATATTTGTATTAATCTATTAATATGATACGAGGTAACAATTACCTTACATTTGATAAACGATCTAAAGGCGAAATCTCACTAAGAGAGTGTATAAGATTAAATAAAAGCTAATGGCTGGAGACTAACAACTCCACAGAAGGAAGTAATAGTTATCTCCTTCTTCTAACTCAAAAAGCGTTAGTAAATAATTTTAGACTTTAATTTTTGGATGTAATTTTTAAATGAGAATTCGCTCCGACAACACTGAAAACTGTACGAAAATTTATCTTCTGCTGTATAGGAACAAAGATTATACAATGAGCCATTAAGTTTGAGCTAGTTCCGCGCCAGGAATAAATAAATAATAAGTAACATTCACAAGGACAAACAGATACGAAAAAATTCTGACAAGACCAGAACTCAAAGCTGGATCTTCCGCTTTCCCGGTGACATTCCGGACGACATTGACCGGAAAGCCTAAAGGCCTAAAGCTTCAAGTCCTGGTCTCGTCAGAATTTCCTCTTGTCCGTTTTAAACTGTGATTTTTCCTAGGAGCACCTTTGTACAGAATCATCTATCACCCATTCCTTGTAATAAAAAAACTAACGTCGGAAAGCAATGAATTAGAGAAATGATTCACAAGGAAGCACAACGGAATTCATCGCCATCCTTATGAGGAGGGATTTGATGACAGCGTAAAACTCAAGTCCATGGCGGCAAATCCAAATGAGCCGAGGGAAGGCGAGGGAGGCAGAAAGATAGGATAGACCTCCAATGGAGAGAGAATTCTCCCTCGGCCGGGTCATGGCTGAAGGGGTTGTCTCTCGTGACCGCGGGGCTTACATTTAGCCTCGCCCTCCACCACAGCTATCACCCACACTCGTGCATTAGCGAACTTCCAGCCGCCCCCTCACCTTTTTCCCTCCTTTCCCTTTGCTTGTTCTCTTCTACGGTCGTGAGCTGGTAACCGAAGTATTCCTTCCCTTGGCCCATTCCACCCTCATCACCACGCTCTTTAGTCCCCCGCACAGCTGAGTGGTAATCAAAGTGTCAAAAGCCGGAATCGAACGTGAGACGCTTTATTGGGGCGGACTTGCGGTCTTCATATCGAAGTTGGTGCGGATGATTGGGTCGGAGGCCGCGCCGGCAGTCGCCGCAGATACACGATAGCATATTCGGACACAGTAAGGAGCCACGCTGTATAATTCGTCCCGAACCACGACATGCTTATGTTTTCTTTCCAATATGACACCGCGATTTCCCATGCCTGATAAAGCCAATCGGATCCGCCGAGTGGGGAGGCGATCCGGAGCAAAACGTGCCAAGTGCTTCAGTTACGAAAAATTACCTCGCACTCTATATTTATCGTTCACGTCTGTGCCGAGCGATAACGCCATTATACAGAAACTAACTCGAACTTCCACGATTTAATTCACATTTCATCTCGAAGTTCAAGATGCAACTTTGTTCACCGTTATCCCTGATGAGCTAGATTAAAAATCGTCCATACAACGTTGCGCTAATTTAGTTATTTTTAGTATGTTTTACGCCTGATTTTCTTAGATAAAGCCGTTCAAGTAGGGATCATAAACTATTATAACATTATTTGTATCTATATATCTCACTTCAAACCTTCGCCTTAACTTCAAACTTTGCTACCAGAAATATTATAATAATAATAATAATAATAAAACGACTTTATTTCAGGGCGAGATTGAGACTAGTAAGTCTCTTCTTACATCTAACCCTAAATATTCGGAGTAGTAAATACCACTGACTTTGAGGGATTCGACCGCGAATCGAATATATGTAGTATTCTATTATATACAATTACGTTGCTGATATTTTTCACCGGAAGACCTGAACAGCAAAAAATACTATACAAATCGTGTTAAAAATTTTCACACTATTTGAGGTAGAGATCAATGCGCTTTGTCCTAAGTTAAAAATAGCCTCCTGTCAGTTTTACGAGCTATCTTATTAGTTCGGTAAACAATTCATGCCTCAACCAAATTCTGAAAAGGCGCAACATTAAAAATAAAATTCAGATGAACTTTTCATGCATCAACGTAGAGTATAATCGATTAAGGAAAAGAATTCTGCAAAAAAAACACATTTTCAGATACGCGTTTCCGACGCAAGGCAATTTTCGAGCATTCAAGGTTAGGAATCCCTTAGATCTTTGCGAATAGATTCTCTCGAGAATCTTTCAAGAATTTCTCACAGGATCAAAATACACTATCGATCATAAAAATAAAAGCCTCTAAAGAAACGGGTCCGATTTTTCCGATCCTTAAGCCGAGTCGATGGCTCTGAATCTTCACCTCTACTTTGACTCACATGCAATTATGATGGACGCATGACCCATGTGCAAGGAACGGCTTAGCAAATGAGAGGGTTGGCAGAAAGCCGTGTACAAGGGTCACTGAGGTGGCAATATGCTATTTGTCAGCTTAGCCGAGCCTTTTCCGCGAGCATTCCTCTTCTTTTACGACGGGTTATACGCTGTTAAAGTAATAGTCGGTCGGATTCTTGGGATAAGTTGTTGTTTATACATGGTTTTAAAGTTTGAAGTCAAAATTACAGGAAATTTTAACCACTATAAATACGTCTCGAGGTATCTCAATATCTCTTGTAGCAGTGGATCCTTTATACCAATTAATATTGACCCTATCTTAAAAAATACCTAAGGTCCATGGATTTCTAAAACAGTCAATAATACCATATAGAATCTCTTATGATTTTGATGGTCCAGTAAAGGTTTTCAAGGATTTATACGTATTTATTTATCCATAAAAATGTTTACAAAACCATATTACTCCCGCTATGATACTGCGAGGATGAGGATCGAGTTAATTCCTCTATTTACACCGAAACCAAAGCTTCATATCAGGATAGCTAGGCTATGATTACTGCGGAAACCTATCCAGTCACTATCAACCCTATTCCTTCCGTCGGTTCAAGAACATGGAGCAACAGAATTACTGGAGATGCTATTTACAGCAGTTAAGAGTCCCGCCTCTCACTTCAATATTCGGTTAGTTTACAGTACCCCCTTATAAAAGGTTTTATTCGCAACATTTTTACACCGCTGGGTGGATGGCCACGTTTTACAGCCTCGGTTCACGTAGGCAATCTTAAAAGTGCAAGTTGTGGCTCACACACAATAAAAGTTTTTAACGTCTTCCTCCCTCTTGACCCCCTCCCCCTCTTCCTTCTCACCTCTATCTTCAGCGCTCGCAAACTCTAGCGTAGGTCGGCTGACTGAAGACGAAAGCTGCCTCGGAAGGAGAGATCGACTGCATGTTCTCCTGTTGGCAGCGCAGAAAGGCGAAAAACTCAAGGGAAGATAGATTTTCATTCAAAAGTAATAGTATTTAATGAGAAATGCATTAAAGACGTAAATCTCAAGTAAGTTTAGCAGTGACAAGTATTCAGAGCTACGTGCTACATTTGACGGATAGAGAGGCGACGATCAAGCGTTACAAGGAAATAATCGCTAAAACAGATAGTTACTTCTGGCCGTTCTTTCCGAATAGCATCAGATAATCCAAAAGGGTAAATTATATAAGGTATTAATAAACTCCCTACCATACGCCACAGGCTGCTCGCAGGGTACAAATCTAAATCTAAAATCTAACCGATCGTAATTGAAGAGCTGAATCACTGTCTTTAGAGAAGACTAAGACCTAAGTATGCTTATAGATGCTGCAGATCATTGGGTACCATCACTGTTTATTATGAGCCAGGAAATGCTTTCCTGGTGCAAGGATTCAGGATCAGGTGCCCGCAGGTGTATTTTTCCTTCCTATAAACATTACTTTATTGATCTTCTTCAAAGATTTGAGAGAAATTGATTTGTAGCATATTTACATTGTTCAACTCAAAACCTCTCAAAATTTGTTATAAAAATATCTCTAACTGGCTAAAAATGATCTGTAACTGCTTTCGAAAGGATATAGAAATCATCATTTTAGAATGAATCTCGTCAAATTAAAATAATACATTTTCAAAGTACTATCTGTTATTGAGGATCATTTGAGAAGATTTTGTGAATGATGAGCAGCAGTGGAAATAGATTACGGTTTACATCCAATAAGGCAAAGCTCTTTATAGTAATAGTGACCTATTCATCGAAGAGATTTTTCGATTCAATGAACGCTATGATTTCAAAATCATCCGAGTTGATTGCCCTTTCCTAGAAAATCATCACCAGATAGAGCGGAAAATGGACAAATAAAAGTCAAAAACAATAGATTAAAGGCTTCAAATCTCGAGAAATAATGCGCAAATTCTTAGAATTGCAGATTCCCATCGGTTGTGACTATCTTTGAGGTATGAATCTATCGTGAAAATTTCTTCATATAAATAGCTGTTTATCCCAATTCTTAATAAAATAAAAACGGAACTCTGAGCACTATTCTTTAGTAGTTACCTCGAAACGAATTTAGAAAGATAGGTCAATAGTAGAAAATCATTCATGGCTCACAAAGTCAGTCTCGAAAAATACATGCGTTCGATTTGAAAAGGACATCATTAGCAAGAGATGCATGCTTATTTTTGCATCACGAATGATTAAAAAAATCTCCTCGCTCAACTTCGCACATCAAAACCGAGAGGATATTGAGGCACTTTTAAGATACCCAGGACGTAATGTAGAAGATATTTCATAGTGACATCTACTTGGATAAATTACTTCAGAAATCTAATTCGAGCTTTAACACTCACCACAAGGGTAAGATTTACCTCATCTCAATGGAAATGAGACAGTTGAGGAACTCATGCACATCACCACATCTCCACCTCTCGAAGTACCAATAATTATTCAGAGGCGAGACATTAGTTGCGCAATGTTCATTGCCACCGGCTCCTGCTAGATGCCACTGACTCTAACAATATATGCCATCAGCGTCTTCTGTGTGGTGGGAATGCAACGTCAGCGAGGGATAGGAACCGCCCTAAGGGTTCAGGACAAGGGCCAGGTGTCTCGAATGTGTTTGCATTCGACCTCCTCTTACCCGTAGCGCTAGTTTGTTTGTGTCCTAAAATCTCACGAATTTGTTGGCATAGCGTCTCCGTTGGCAGCCAGCGTTTGCAATGTCATCGCTACTGGCGTTCTACCATCTCCATTTCTTTCCCTCCTCGGAAATTTTCCTTTCCAGCGCCTTGTACTTCCAACCTGCATTCTATATACAAGTGGTCCCGCCGGATTTTTTTCCGAGACGCCCTTAAATTCAATGGAATGCGACGAAAAGCTAAGAGACCTGAACAATACTTTTCCAAGTTGTCTCGTCCGGATGTTTACCCTCGTTTGGGGCGATTATCATTGTGATGTCCAACTTCCAACTAACGTTAATTCACGGCGATATTCGGTGGTGGGGATTCGGTATAGGTAATAATGAATCGCGTAAAGGTACTCTCCCATTTTCTCGCAAAATTTGCGCAGCTACCCAAATAAAAGGCAGCCTGCGCTTGTACATCCGAAAAAGTTGTTCTTTCCCTGATGGGCCGTTTCCGTTCTCGAATCGATGTGGGGATACGGTTTGATGCACGTGGTGCGTCGGAATGCTGTCGGCTGTTTTATTGCGTTTGCTTCTTAATTCAGTGGTGGGAAGGTCACGGTGATAGGACAGAAGATGGTCAGCGAGTGTTCTGCGGTGTTAACTTTTCTAGGAATGTGTAGAGACCGTTAAAGCGGAAAATACCGGGGAAATAACGCGAGAAACGTAACTCGTTGATGAGATTTATAGTTACCAATATTGCTTCGGAGATTTATAAATTGAAAACGGAATTCATCTTCCAAAGGCGAAACATTTCAGATGATATAAATGCGGGATATGTTACAAATAAATAAAAATGTGGCATTGAGGAGAAAATTTAGGACACGCACCTCCCGAAAAGTATAATGCATATAACGATGTTATATTTTCACGACTAACTTCAACTACTACTTGCAATCGTTACCAATAAAGCTCTGATATTATGGGATGCAGTTTAGTATGGGAAATAAATATAATTGAAATCGATCATCAACTGTTTAAGAATCTTATTCAAACGTCAATACTTTTAACCCGTAACTTCGGAGGGCAGCAGCATCTGAAAATCCTTTTCTTACACATCCTTGGATTTGCTTCATTGTTAACCTCGCTTGTTAACCATTCTGTCAAAACGAACAATTGTACAATAAATGAAATAAACATCCTTAATTAATATTAAAATAATACATCTAGATCGGGAAAAGCTGGCTTTGATGTCGAAGGAAACAGGTTTATTCGCTATTTATCTACTTCTAGTTCTATTGGAAGATAACATCAAGAACTACGTCGCGGGAAATATGCCTAAGTTTAGCGATCACTTTCCTCCTCAATAGAAATAACCACAACACTGATCTGATTCGATCGGAGATCGGAGAAAGGCAATATACAGATTTGCCCACGATTTCCTGCTCGAGTGGAAATTTAAACGAGGACAGTGCTGAAACGCCGAAGAAGATATATATGTCTAGCTTCAGTGCCTCTGTTTGCTAGCTGTTTTCTGATTGGGGGCGCATGAGAAATCGTGTATCCAAACAAGTAAGCTACATGGTTTGCAATTAATGAACGTACCCATTTCTATAGAGAAGAGGAAAGATTGGGACAATTAGAGAATGACTTCGAGGAACCAAAATAATAGCTATTCTTGCCATGCCTTTTAAAAAAAATAAAAGTTTCACTACAAGGACAAGCACATTGAAACTGTTGTTATTGCGGAAATATCGATATAAAGTTTCAGTAATTTCATATGAATATAAATTACCTACAGTCTCATAAAAATGAAAAAATCCTCAACTTCCACTTCATACTTAATTTCTGGGCATTTAATGCTTTCCTCACTTTCCCAGTATATACTTTTAAAACATGCATATTCAGACTTCGGTTCATCTAAACATTTCTCTATATTTATTACTTATAAATAATGTAATATTCAATTAGACAAAAAATATTCTCTTGAATTTACCAATACCTTATAATTAACCGAGGAATTTCAAATTTCGCGCATGAATCCAAGCAAGGCTCACGAGCGAATAATTCAATAGGCAGATACACAACTCTTTAATGAATACGGAAAAGTAATACGAATATCAATAAGCAAACACTCGCTACATTTTGCAATAAGAACCAAGGTGCGCTTTACGGAATTTCTAAAGTACTAATTAAGGAAATATTCAAATAAACTATTCAGCCACTTCCTTCGTCGTTAATGTTTCTTTTCCCACGACAATTGGCACAGTATGAGAAAGGGAGGAGGAAAGAGAGGTTAAAGGACGACTGGGATTCTCCGCAAGTTTCTAAGGACCTCGGAAAACAACCACTGCATTTACACGAGCCTTGTGCAGTTCCCACTCTCCCAATTATTCTGCCTCTGATTGCGTCGTAATTTAAATCCTTTCCGAGACATTGGCGAAACAGTATTTCTCGCTGGAGAGGTATCTGCAAGCGGAGGATAAGGGAAACAGCGTATACCGGGGACCACTTCCGTGCAGTCGTCCATGGGTTGTTAGGGGATATCCATATTGGTTTCCGAAAACAAACTTTTCCCTTTCCAACAGATCATAATAAGTAAACACAAAGGATATATGAAAATAGATATGCAATATATGTTCTTTCGTTATTAATCGAAGTACGGGAGAGATCGGGTACATTCTGATTAAAAATTTAAAGGTGAAGTATATCTAATACTTGTAATTGTTCATAAATCAACAACATAAAAAATACTCTATAAATTGTAACGTGATGGTAATGATAAAATTATTTGTTGGTATTAATATATACCCGCGATAACAAAAATTGACTAAATTGACTCATGCTACATCACTCTGTAAAAACATTAATCAAAGGATCAACCATTCTCCAATATAATAAGTTAGTTTGAAGGAAAAGATACTACTTTTTCCACAGAATGAATAATCCTGTGGAAAAAGTACCAAGTACCTTTTCTTCAAACATGGAGTATTTTCACAAACCATCGGTAAGTCTGTGAATTTTATAAATAAGTTAATCGTTATCGCAAGATTTTACGTTACACTTTTGGATGGAAAGGTCTTTTTCTAAGAAAGAAATGAGTTTAATGATTTATCGAACCCTACTCTTTCAATATTTAGTTTTCTCGAGTAATAGAAGTTTTTGTAAGCTCATTATGGTTCAAATGAAAACTCAAATGAATATGTTCATCGTCTCTATGACATTATCATCGGCACAGAAAAGTAAACTATCTATTAATCGAATTACTGCTAATCTTTGCAACATATCTTTTAATTTGTCGATTGCTATTTGATTATTGGCCTGTCATTCTTTAACATTTCAGAACAAGAGTATTAGCTCACCAGAATGAGAAGGATTGCATTAAGAAAACAAGACTCTGGTACGATAAACAGTTCGATTACAGATCGAAATTAAACAGAAATAAAGACCAAAAGAAGAGAAGAGTACTTCTATTACTTGCTACACTTCAAACCTACCATCATAACAAAAAGTCCGGAATCATATTCTACAAAATTTGAAATAAATTTCTCAAGAACACCCTCCTGAATCCTGTGAAAACATCCTTTACTGTCTTAGGATGCAACTTTCACCATAAAATAGATCAACAAATATAATTTAAATCTTCCTGCAAAATAAGTTAAATTCATTTGAATTGAATTAAGATGATATCACGACATTTTTTTTACATTCTGTTACCGTTGATTAGGCAATTTCATGACAAACTTCTGACCCATTTTGTTTGCTTATGCTCATCAGATGTTTCTTTAAATGGGAAATACTCATTTGAAGCAAACAATAAAGCAACAAAAACGGGTTTAACTCGAACTGACATTCAATATTAACTGAAAACACAGCAGCATTTTCTCATAAAAGCAGAATCAAGCATGTTACTTCATTACAGCAGCTGGAATGAGATGGAGAGAAAGACACGTGACAATAAGGACCATCAAGTTATAAACAGCGGCTCAGTGTAACAAACATATCTACCGTAACGCTAGCAATATTTTACTTATTTACAAAACTCGATCTCCCAGCTTCGGCAGTTTTTAGTCTGAATCCAGGCTTGGATAATTTCAAATATGATTCTTGACATTAAATAATTTTAATATAATTCACACCTAAAAATAACAAGTGACACCTACAATAATTGGAATTATAATTGGCAAGCGATTCTAAACGGGTGTACCTTCTGCGGGGTAGGAATGAGGTGGAATGAACTATTTACAAGAAATACTTTGTTGGATACTGAAAAACTCGGTCCCTCATTGCATCCGCAATTAGGAAGGCTACTAGAAATTTCTAGTTAGCATAAGAGATGTGCGCTTCTTCCCAAGCCTCGTTATTTCCACCTAATGTTTTAAGTCCACGGAGACAGGTATATCCTCAAACGAGGGAGTTTTTCAAGAGCAAGGAAAAATGAAAGTACACAGTGAGTCAATCATCTCCTGCGTGCAAATTGCGTGCGAATTCGCTCCTCTTCGAGTGCATTCATTGCCCATTGAGAAGAATTCCTACGCCAGCACCCTCTCGCGGGGGTCACCCTCCGAAGAAAGGAAACGAATGAGCGCAACATCAACCCGGACATTTCCATCTCCGCGCTTATTTTCCCTTCGAAGTGGGAAATATTCCTACTCTTCGATTCCTTCTCGAAAGCAGGATGGCCTTTTCAAACATGGCTGCTGTAGTTCCTTCTTAAACAAAGTCGTATGTTTAGTTTGATGTTAGTTATTTTGCCTATCAGCTAAAGATGAGAACACTTACTCTAAATCCACGAACTACCCTACATAAATTGCTAACCAAAATATTTAGGTAAGTTATGCATTTGCAGGCAATAAAACCGAAGCTGAAAGTTAGTTTGATTTCTACCATAGAGTTTATCCCTATAAGATGCGCAAAGCGTCCAAAACCTTCAAGCTACAAATATTTTCCATGAAACTTCAGTGCATGACATGTTCTCTGTACCGATGCGCGGCTTGTAATGTAACAACAGATGTATATGTAACCCAGCAGTAGTAAGAATACCATACTCAACGAAAAAAATTTCAGCAACCATGGGCAAAAACCAAACACCCAGTCCGCAAACAGTAATTGACAGACTGGATAAACTATTAAATTAAATTAGGGTTAGTTTCAAAATATAAACGAATATTTCGTAAGGGATATCTCTTCAGATTAAGGGTGACTAAATTAGAAGCTGCTCTATTTAAAACAAACTTAAAATCAGCACACCTTCGATGACATTCGGTAACATTCATTTAAAGAGAAAAAGTCATATGAATGAAATAAGTAACACTGCATGAAAAAGTAAACATTCTGAGTTTCAGTGACAATGCTCCACTTTTAACTTATCCCACACTGATGAGCAATAAACGACTTCCTCACTCCCACTATGATACGTTCCTCTGACTTATGAACTACAAGTTTAACAACATAACAATGAGATCCAAAAGAGTTTTAGCGCATAAATGAACATGGAAAAGGGAATGAGATAAACTGATTTCACTACGCTCAACTTCATCCTCTAAAACCGGACCAAACAGAATTCTAATACCTTAAATTTGAAGGCGAATAAAAGGACTTTTGGTTGCTAATGGTGGTTGCTCTTTACTAATTTTTTTCTCAAACCCCTCCATTCGTCTTCAAAGTATGCGGTTTGAGATTAAAGAATGATATGCATCTCCATGGAAACTCATGCTACCGTGGTTTCCTTCCTAGATGAAACTGGAGAAAGGAAAAATAATGGAAATCTCATCGCCTGGAAACATATACTCCCCTCGATTCCGCCTCCATTTATTCTCTTTACCTCCCTCCATGTTTTATCTTTACCTCCCTCCATGTTTTATCGTCCACCCGCTCTTGTCTTGGTTGTCATGGAAACAATCGCTTGATGGTTACTCGTTTGTTTCTTCACAACCCCATCGTGCGGTGTAGATGGCTCAGAGGGAATAGCACGAGATGTCGGTCGGTTTACCGGGAGACCACACCTTGACCTATCTCGGGTCAATTGCATACCGCAACAGGTCCTCGCTTACTGTCCTGCGTTGTGGAACCGGAGAGGAGCGCGCGCAGGACCTGCTCCTGCCTGGGCTTCTTTATCCGGGCTTCGGTTGCACCTCTGCGGATTACGGGCTACGGAGATGGACATTTCTCCAGTGACGTCTTTCCTTATTAATCACGGAAGTAATGAAATCGCTTTCGCCCGAGTACACTATTACTCCATTTGGGTATTGCAGAAAGTCTTAAAGAAGCCCCGCATATCACATAACGTGGATTAATATACTATTAACATAAGCGCTGCTACTATCAGTCACACAAATCTACACTTTATTCAGCTCTTCTTCCCCACTCTACTAAAAGGTGTTAAAACTTCAATGACTAAAAAAGGTTATCTGAAAGCTGAAATGTTTCAAATATAAACCTCTCTTGTCTATTCCTCGAGTTAAAGAACGCAAATATTATTTCTTGAGAATGTTGGAGCAACGATGTAAGTATTTCAATGAAAGAAATCGTTCTTACCAACAGGAGAATGTCTTAAGAGTGCTTGAAAGTATAATTAATTCGATTTATTGAATTATTTTAATAAAGTCAATTAATAGATCAATTTAAGAAATTAAACTAATAAAATTTTCTAGTTCTCTTAAGAAATCATATTCTCCTGTTGTCGAGAGAGATGTATTTTTGAAACATTTCAGATTTCATATTACCTTTAATGAATCAATTTATCGTTCCAAAGTAAATAAAATTTAAACCCATCATGAAATTACTCCAATGACGACTCAAACATCCTCCCTACGCCAGAGGATGGATTTACCATCTAGATATAGATCGAACGTATGTGAATAAAACCATCGTTTTTATATAAGTCAAAATAAAATCTACGGAGGTGGCCGTGATATTGTGGAAATTATTGATATTACACAGATATTTACTTTTTCCACAGCAATATTATTATATAACGTAATAACCAACAATTGCTCTGGAAAAAATATATATCTGTGTAATATATTTATATAAATCGTTCGAAATACAGGTAGCTACTGAAAATAATGTAAATGTTATGCCTTACGTCAATATCAACAGTTCGACCAGGAAAGTCGAGACTACATTCCAAGTGAATTACCAGTTAATGAATCTAAGGCTGACAAAAGAATTGCTGTAGCAAGAAGGAGCGCCAAACCTATTTTGTTTTCTTTTTTCCTCTCTTAAACTTGAACAACCTCATTTCTCATTGCGACAACTTAATAAACCCAAACATCAGCGTCTACGTTGCTATTTAACATTGTTCCGCAAAAGAAGCATAAAGCAACAATTGCTAACACAATGAAGTATAACTTTGGCATATAACATATTATACCGATAATGAGGCCAAAAATTCCATCAAGTTTCATGCATTAGGAAGCTTGTTTTTGCATTTAGTGGGCGTAAAAATATTAACATGAGCAAACTTTGTATTCCTCAGAGAGACTGGTGAGTAATACATTTCGATATTAGATTCAAGTTTTCCTCAAAAAAGGAAAGATAAAAGACCAGTTTGAATTTCAACTTTTCCAACAGGAAATCATAGGAATGAAACCCTAAGTGCCTTCTCATAAATGAACTGACAACAACGCTTTATCAGGCGTACATTTACATCGATGAGAATATGTATAAATTAATTGTTTGATTGATAATCATCAATGAACAATTAAACTAATCACTATTTTTCAACTTCTAAGATATACTACGGCTCCAGATTAAGAAAAATTGATTTCGCGGCTTAAGCGGAGTTTGAAAGATCAAAGGAAAATGGTTCATACTCGCAGCAATGGATGTAAACCAAATTTTAAATACTGCTAAAAGATGGAGAACAAAACCGCTTTGGGCTACGGCATTAAGAATTGTTTGGCTGCCACAACCTATTAAAAACGCTGATGAAAATGCATCATCGAGACTTACCGAACTTCATGGTTAATCCAAACATTTGTCTATAAATTGAGCTCTAAACCTATATTTAAATAATATACTGCTAGTACGCAAAATTTCATGATAACTGATTTTCATGAAGATAAATTCTCTTAATTTACTTCCACAACATTATGTTGAATAGAACATCCCTTTTCACAACATAGAAAGAAAAAGGACTCGATTCATTCACAACACTAAGCGAAAAGAGAAGATAATAAAAGAATAGGGAACTCACCCTTGTCGCCATTGTCTGCGGAGTCAAGGAGCTGACAACCACCGCATAAACTTCCACGTCGTAGGCATCCGCGCCGCCCTCCCGGTCGAGTACCACCGCCGTCGATATGACTCCCAATTTGGTGTCGATGTCGAAGAGCCGGTCCACCTGCTGCATGCTGTGCAGCGAATTTATGCCGTCTCCAGTGCTGCGAGATACCGTCGCCACAGTCACATTCGTCACATAGTATTCGACCTCCGCAAGCGAATTTCCCGGTAGCCTAGCACCTACCGTCACTATGCTAGTCCCTATCGGCTCGTTCTCATACACGCTCCCTAAACGCGCCTCCCCGCCTTCGAACACGGGCCCTACGTTTCCCATGCCCCCCAGTCCGCCGCCGTTGGAAGGAGCCGTGGCGATGACGGTCACGTAAGCGTCCATTGACTTCCTTTCGGCTTGCACCGCCTCGTCGGTGGCTTTTACCGTCAGGCGGTATCTTGTTTCCTCCGGAGGATCCGGAAGGGATCTCCGCAGTCTCAATTCGCCGGTACTTCTGTGGAGCTCGAACAGGTCAGAGTTGCCGCCAACCAGCTCATACGTTACCAGTCCATTGGTGCTCGAATCCAAATCTCTAGCATGTACTTGCATAACGAAGGCATCCCGTGCTGCTGGCCTCGGCAGCACTGCCGCGCTCATGGAGACGAACGTCGGTGCGTTATCATTCACATCCTCAACAATCACAGTGACGAGTTTCTCGGCCGAAAGACGGACGGATGATCCCTTGTCCGTAGCAACCACTGTCAGTCTGAATGTATCCACGGCTTCCCTATCAATGGGCAAAAGGGTGTGCACCACTCCTGTAGTGGTCCCTATTCCAAAATGATGTCCTGGTGGTTCTTGTCTCGCTATTGCGTACGTTACACGTCCATTGTCTCCCGAATCTGGATCTTCTGCCGTCACTGTCACTATTGGAGTCCTCACAGGAATTCCTTCTTGGATTTGCCTCACGATGGCCGTCGTTGGGAAGGCAGGAGGGTTGTCATTGTCATCCTCCACGCTGACTCCGAATGGCACGGTGGTCGACAGAGAAGGGTTTCCACCGTCGCTGGCCGTGATGTTCAATTTGTATTCACGCAGTTCTTCGTAATCAAGCGATTTATGGAGATAAAGCTCTCCTGTGGCGGAATCCATTCTAAAAGTGTCTTTTCTATTGCCAGCAGCGATAGAAAAGGTCACTTCGCTGTTAAGACCTAAGTCCGCATCTGTTGCACGGAATTGAACCAGAAGGGTACCGACAGCTGTCTTCTCCGAGACCGACACATGGGTAGTCGTTTGAGTGAACTCCGGAGCGTTGTCGTTTTCATCCAAGACGTCGATAGTGACGGTGGTGGTGACACTGAGGGAGGCCGTTTCTCCGGCATCGTATGCTGCGACCGTTAAAACATACTTCGGAGTCACTTCTCGATCCAAAGATCCTGCCAAAGATATCTGGCCTGTCGCCTCATCCACGCCAAATCTCCTGGCATCATTTCCGGAAACGAAAGCGTAGAAGACGTCCCCATTGAGTCCCTCGTCAGCATCAGTAGCATAAAGACGGAGAACTTGCGTACCTACAGAGGCGACCTCCGAGATCTGCACCCGATAAGGAGTCCTCAGGAAACGAGGTGCATTGTCATTGACGTCTGTGACAAAGACATTTACCTTGGCACGATCTCGCAGTCTAGGGGATCCATTATCCGTCACTATAGCCTCCAAGGAAAGAACGCTCTGCCCAGTACCTAAAGAGACAAGATTCTCGCGGTCGAAGCGCCGAAGGGTCTTCAGAAACCCATTGTGAGGATCTATTGCGAAGTCATCTGCCACTCCACCAGTTCCTCCGCCAGCCAAAGAAAACGTGAGTTCCGCATTACGTCCAATGTCCATATCGGAAGCAGTAAGCTTGCCAACAAAGGTATCTGGTGGCTCATTTTCCCGGACGTAAAAGTTGAAAGTTGCGTTGAAAAATTCTGGAGCATTGTCATTCTCGTCTATTACATGGACCACAACAGGAACGTGCGATGATCGAGGGGGAGAGCCGTGATCGTGCGCCCTCACAACCAAAGCGTAGTAATCGCGCTCCTCCCTATCCAATGGGCTTCGGACGTACAGGAAACCATCAGGAAATACTCCAAACTTCCCGTCTGCATTTCCTTCGGCGATGTCGAAAGCAATGCGACCGTTCTCCCCGAGGTCGGTATCGGTAGCAGATAAAGCAAAGAATCTAGCATTCACCTGGGCGCTTTCCAGCAAGGAGGTCTCATAGGAAGTATGGTCAAACACTGGCGTATGGTCATTGACGTCTTCTATAGTCACGATTACGGAATGGCGGGAGGAAAGAGATGGTTTTCCGTTGTCAGTTGCAACAACTTCTAAACTGAGCGTCGTTCCAGGTTCCGATCGAATTGGCTTGTTGAGGTAAATGACACCTGTTTTGGGAGATATCCTAAACTGACCTTCAGGATTAGAAGCCAATCCGTAGGTGACTTGAGCATTCTCTCCGGCGTCTGGATCGACAGCTTTTGCTAGGTAAACCTCTTGGCCGACAGGAGCGTTCTCATTCAGACGTACTTCATCTCTATCCCTTGGAAAAACAGGAGGACAGTCGTTCTCATCTAAAACGGATACATGCACAGACACCGATCCATATGCTAGTCCTGCGCGAGCTACGGCTGTCAGATGATAAGTGGCGGCGGCTTCCCTGTCTATTCTATTACCCGTAGTGATAATTCCAGTTCGCTCATCAATACGAAAAGCTCTTTTAGGATCTCCAAGTGCGATGGAATATCTGACACCATCTCTAAAACTCCGGCCACCCGCAACACGTACTCTACCGACTTCCCTACCCAGAGAAGGTTCCCTTTTGGCGTGATCTTCCCGAATTTTGAACTTGTATCCACTCTCGGCCGATTCAAATTGTATTCTCTCCAATCTACTAGCCTTGACTATTTCAACCGTGGCATCTTCGACAGCTCTCCTGTCACCTCTATCCTTGGCCGCTATCCGTAGTCTGAAGAGGGGCTTAGGTGAAGAAGAAAGTGGCGCAGTTAAGATTAACGCACCATTACGGGCTCCCAAGCGGAATATGCCGTCACCTCCATCTCCTTCAATTGAATATTCCACCTGGGCGTTCTCTCCTTCGTCGTCATCCGTCGCTGTGATTGTCAAGAGCGTAGTACCTGCAGGTGAATCTTCCGGAATTGCAACAAAATACTCCTGGGGATAGAACTCTGGGCTGTTGTCGTTCTCATCTTCTACAAATAGCATGACCGTTGCCGTTGATGACTGAGGTGGTATTCCTTGATCGCGAGCAATAACACGTATCTCGTACTCCGCGATACTCTCCCTATCTAGTTTCGTTCTTGTTGTCAGTTGGCCTGTAACCGCGTCAAGGGCAAATAATCCAGGATACCTCTGAGCAACATCGGAATGCAATCCATAGGTGACACTTCCGTTAGTTCCCTGATCATGATCGGCCGCCGTTAAAGAAGCCACAAGAGTTCCTGGAGGAGTGCTTTCAGATAACCTCACCCTCACACTAGGCATGGCAAATCCTGGTCTTTCGTCATTTTCATCAAGTACCGTAACTTTTAAAGTTGCTCTAGCCCATTTTGGATTTGGTCCGCCATCCCTTGCTGATATCCTCAATTCTACTGTGCCCCTCACTTCTCTATCCAATGATGCCTTTGTTGTCACCAATCCGGAAGCACCATCAATATCGAACCAACCTTGATCGTCGCCTGCCTCTATCGCGTAATAAATGTGAGAATTAACCCCAGAGTCTTCGTCGGTAGCATGTATGGCAGCCACAAAAGTCCCTACAGGAGCACTTTCGCTCAAAACAGCAGAATATTCGCTCTTTTCAAACACTGGTTCGTGGTCGTTGATGTCGTTCACATGTATAACCAGAAATGCTGTAGCTGAACGAGGGGGAGATCCCTCATCTGTGGCCACTACAGTCAAGTTGTACTTGTTAAGCTGTTCCCTATCAAGCACATCGTTAACCCGCACAATGTCGAAAGACGTCTTTGCCTCCAATCTAAAGTGACCCAGTTCGTTGCCCGCTCGTATTTCTACTGATGTTTTCCCATTAGGTCCTTCGTCAAAGTCGATGACCGATACGGCCGCCACTACCGTGCCGTTGAAGGCGTTTTCGTCAACAGTAGCAAATGCAGCAGTTGCGGGAAAATACCTAAAACGTATGATGGGATCATGATCATTGGCATCCACTAAATTGACCGTAACATATGTTCTTCCGTCCTGCCTAGGAGATCCATGGTCCCTAGCAAATACCGTGAACACACAACTTTTCGGGCAAGAACCTCCACTAGAACCGATTCCACTACTTTCAAATCCCCCACTCACTTGCTGCTGAATTTGCTGTTGCTGCTGCTGTTGCGGGCAATTCTGAGGGCAACTTAGCGTTTCCATCGTCGAAATTGTACCCGTTTCCGGATCGACGGAGAACTGCGTTTCGGTGTCGGAGAGGTAGTAGGTGATCTTGGCGTTGTCACCCGCATCGCTGTCGGTGGCCATCACTTGGAGAACGGGAGTACCAGGTAGAACGCTCTCGTTGAGTGACACAATGTAGTCGCTGTGGTCGAAAATCGGCGGGTTGTCATTCACATCGAGGATGGTGACGTTGACGAGAAGGAATCCAAGTTTCAT
Organism: Ladona fulva; assembly: GCA_000376725.2. NCBI lineage: Eukaryota > Metazoa > Arthropoda > Insecta > Odonata > Libellulidae > Ladona > Ladona fulva. The sequence continues at coordinate 1,886,011 of KZ308299.1, read as the reverse complement.
CGGTGTCCCTCCGTCCCTTGCAGACACGTTCAGGCGGTACGTCGCCCTTGCCTCCCTGTCGAGCTGTCCCGTCGTCTCCAAATGCAAATACGATGTATCTCCACTGGGGTTCGCCGTTACCATCAATCGAAACTTATCGTCGACGTTCCCTGATTCGATCCTATAATCGTCCGACATTCCATTAACACCGGTGTCGCGGTCGGTCGCCGTGTCCAAAAGAAGACGAGTTCCCGCACTTGCGCTCTCTGAGAAAGCTACAGCGATGCTCGGTTCTGGAAACTCGGGAGCATTGTCGTTTACGTCACCCACAATTATCCTCACTTCTATCGGGTATGTGGGCTGGCTTGACAACACAACCAAATCGTACCTGTCGCTCCTTAAGGCTTCCCTATCCAAAACGGCGGCGGTGGTTACCTCTCCCGATGTCGCGTTCAAAAGAAACTCTTTGGGAGGCTCGTTAAACCGGTACGTGAAACCTGGCTTCGTTGGTATGAAACCGACCCTAGTACCTTTCGGACGCCCTTCTAGCACCTCTAATGTTACCCGAGTGTCCACAGCCCTCGACTGCATCTGATCTTCCGACGACCCCCGTGGTGACATCGGAGGAGGCACTTGTATGAGGGCAGGGCCTGTCATTGGGGATCGCTGTCTCTTGCCTCCTTGCCCGGGGCCCGGCCCACGACCCTCCGCGGCCAACAGTAACGATAGCACCAACAGGGACGCGAAGATCCCATGTGGACTCACAAAACACCACCTCCTCATAGTCCGCAACATTTTCGTGCCCCACGACATTTTTAATAAAGTCACGCCCCTCCCTCTGAGGGGAGTGGAATTGTTCGTCTTTGAAATAGAGGGATTTCCCCAATTTTTCATCCGCCGAAAAATAATTCACGCGTAAGAAAACAGTTTCTAATAGATTCCTTTTAAAATAATCCAGTTCACAATGTCATCTAATTTTCTAGATACCCATTTGTATGCGACTTTACCTACGGAAAAGAAGGAGCAAGAGGATAAGGAACAAAGGCATTGTTTTCTGCATGAGAGATCCCACATGCATGAGCTGTTTACAATTATGAATCGTATCGTTGCAATAATTCCCTCTCATTACGATTATTTCGACTCCGGCAAATTCTGCCATCACTTATAAAATAATTATTCTGCTCTTTTGTAATAAGAATGATTGGCAGCGCTGTGACTGAGTTTATTTATAATTTGTACTCAATAACGAACCGGATAGTTTCAATAGTATTTCTTTCTTAGGAACTTTCCCTAGAGCAATAGTTGTTATTATCTATTATCTCTTGCTTCTTTCCGCTTTAGAACCAAAATTTAAGTTTTATGATTGCTCGATCCTCCTCCGAATTAACTTAGCAAATACCAACAATTAATTTGTTGATATTATAAAGGCCAAAACAGTAATTTTTAATTTATAATCGAGCTTTTACACATAATCTAGCGAAACTAAAACTATACGAGTTTCAGTTAAGAAATTCGAGTTGAACTTGGGCCCTAAAATTATTTCACAGTAATAATGAGTTACTTTTTAAATAAAGTCGCCGGCACTTCTCGCAAGATAACTGTAAAATCCCTTGTAACGGATGAATATCTGCGTTCTCACCACCCATAGACGTCACCTGCCCAGATGAATGTGCACCACAACTCTTTCGTTGGAGGAAACCCACTCACTTATACCCTAAAATTTGCACGATGTCTCAAAATTGGCACCTTCGAAGTTAAACGTTTAAAATATCCGAATATTCGAGTTGCGCGCTCGGCCTGCTACCGTGGCCAGAGGTCGCACACTGACGGGCCGGCAAAGCGATGTTTCCCCCGCAGGCAGGAGCCTCCACTGCGAAGGCGATGACCAGCAACACGCACTAAACACTCCCGTCCCGGCGACTCCGACACTTTGCACCAACACTCTTCAGAGGCCAAACACAAAGCTATTCACACCCATGACCTCGTTCTTCCGAAAAGAACACATTCCTTCACTTCTTTTCGCAAAGAATGCGGCATCGGCCGCCCCAAAGATCTCCTCCGTCCCGGTCCCGTGTCCCCACCGTACGTATCCACTAAAAAATGCAAATATCCGCGGTAGAAAGATACACCGTGTCACGCACTTCCACAGTTCACGCGAAAGTCGCCGTCAATGCGGGATCATTCACTTCCTCCCGAAGGCTTTAACAACAACTCGCTCCGGGAGTCGACACCACTTCACGCACACAGAAATCAGTTGGGGATCTTTTCAGCACGTCACGTTCTGATCCCCTGCAAACGATCACGTTGGTGCATCACACGATCCTTGTAACACACGGGCGCAGAGCACTTGTACCCGAGGAAGGCACCGCACACCCGCGCCCAGCACTCGTGTCCCCGCACCGACAGCTCCTTACTCCGTACGCGTACTCCGCGCGACCCGGGCACTCGAAAACTCACGGTCGCCTCTAGAGCGGTGGCGGAGGGCAACGGGGGCGGAGCCTTCTCTTTCCAGGCGCTTTCCACCAATCGGCTTCTTCCCTACCTGAGGCGCCTTGCCCCCGCGTTGCCTCTTTTCAAGGAGTCTTTAGGGGAGAGAGAGCCATTCCTTTCTCTCTTTCCCTCCACCTGTTGTGCTCTCCAGCACCGGAATTCACCCGAAAGAAAGCCAAGTTCTCCCAACAAGCGTGGTCAAACTTAAATACCAAACAGAAGCGTCCACCGCTTCCAACAAAGTAACTTTAGACCACTGGAGAGTTGAAAAAAAGGACTTTAAGCGTGGAGACTTCAACGCTCGAGCGGGAAATGATTTTGCAGACACGAGCGAGAGTTGAGGGCAAAGTTTATTTAATCATTCAGATCGCATTCCGTTGCTTCGGAAACATCTCTTTGGACCCGACGATGGGAGATGGGAGCATCATCTCCTTTTCGTCTTCGGCGTCGCGTGAGAAGATCAGCTTGAGTAGTTCGGATGTGAGAGGGGGAGGGGTGGAGGCGAAGACGATGGAGAACCGGCAACAGAGCGTGGATTCTTCGGAATGGGTAAGGCTCGCTTGGGGTTCGTCTCACTGTGGGAGAGGTATGAAAAAGAAAAGAGAGAGGAGAGATGGAGCTAGAGGTACTGAAAAGCAGTCTGAGAGAGAAAAAGGGAGAGAAAGAGATAGACACTACTCGCCGCCCGCTGACCGGCCTTCGCTGCCCAAGACTCACCAGCGACCCTCCTCCTTCCCCTCGCCCTAATCTCTAAACCACTCGTTCCTCCCCCTCCCTCCCTCCCACCCCCCTTTACTCCTCGGGCGAACGTGGATGCTGTCGACCAACGCCACTCCGTGTGGGCAGCAACCTGCGTTCTCTTCGTGGGCATATGTTGTTAGGTCACTCAACCCTCCTCCCTCCTCCTCCATCTTCCTTCCACTACATGCCTTGTCCCCCTTACTTGCTCTGCTTAGCGCTCTCCTATTGCCTAAGAGTATGGTGATTCGGTGGAGGTGCGATAAATATTCCTCTATGAATTTTATTCAAGTTTTAAAAATAGATGCCAAGGAAGGTACGCCAACTTTAGTTTGACATGCTATACTTTGATTCGCTTATTGGGACCGATGGAAGTGCAGAAGAAACGGGAAGCTCTTGGATGGAGCCTCGGGGCCATGGATGGATCCTTCGATGCTGAATCGTTCGATTAGGGGAAGAGATAGCGCCAGAGAGACATTGAATTGAAGATTCGAGAGAGGAAACTCTCCCACCATCTAGCGGAAACGCTGAATAACCACTTGAGACTCCGCCTGGACTCTCACCCTTTATCCCTCCTTCTCCAGAGAAACCTGTTCCCGGACGCCCCGCAGACTATTTTTTGCTTTTCTTCCCTCCGTATTTTTTTCTTCATTCTTCTTCTATTCCCTTCCACCCAAATGGATATCTTTTCCTGAATACGAATTTCTCCTTTATCCTTGAGCCTACCGAAATCCAGCATCGGCCTCCCGGACCGCTTGTCTCTGTATGCTTCGCTCTAGAAGATTGATTTGTCTGGAATATGTGAGGCTTCTTTTATGGAGGAGGTTTCCTTAGGAGGTAGTTATTCAGAGGGCAAAGAGATTCTCCTTCGCTGAATGTTAACCTTCCAGAGCGTGCTTTGCCTAGTGTCGTAGAGTTGCGGATAGTGTGTTGTAGGTAGCCCAGCATCTTTGCGTCGTATGTTTTGCATTTAACCTGTTTGACAGAATTCGCCATTTAGTGTGTCAATCACTGGTAATATTAATAAAAATGTAATAAAAAATAAACTGCGAAAAGGAATTCGATGTCGTACTTCCAATTAAACGATTTTAAAGTAGGTAAAATCAGTTATCTATCGCAAAAGAAGTATTAATAAGAAAATTATTAAATATAATTTTCGATAATTTTAAGGTTTAATAATAAGAAAATGATGTTTAGGAATTGTATTTATTGAATTATAATCGGTTCAATTAATAAGAGTATCTTACTTTTTCTGAAACTCGTCAACATCGCAAAAAGTATGTTGCATCCACTAGCATCTGCGAAAATATTCTAATAATTCGTATAATATTTGTAGCTTTATGATGTTCTTACTGTTAACAAAAATGCATATATGCATTAATAAATAATACATATGACAATACATTAATAGTATTTTTAAAGAAATTGTTAGCTTAATAGTTATACTCTGCATTTTAACGACAAAGTGGTCATTCTGAAACGAGTTTCGGAGAGTATAAATGGCACAAATATTACGCCAGTATGGAAAGAATTTGTATAAATTTTTAATCAAGTCTAAACGGCAGACTCCTCACATAAATCCTTTGATAGATGAACTACACAATTCTTCAAGCTCGGACTTGATGTTAAAATTTAAAAAGGTAAGCGATGGAAATAATGAGCAGGATATTTATTAGAAATGCATGGCAATGAGTATCATTTCACAGGCATTGCCATCTAAGCTTTTTATTCCGCAATCAAAATATTAGAAGATGGGGTTTTAATTTTGCAAGCATATTCATTTATTAAATTATTGAATACTTGAAAAAAGATGTTCGATGATCATTCCAACGAAGAAATATTTAGGATATCAACTGCGTGATTTAATCTGTTTTGGATAAAAACGGTCCCACGTAACTCGGGATTATCGTGCACCGAGCAGCTTTCTCTTTTAATTGGCTCCACCAATACGTGCCTGTGAAACGAGCGAATCTCTCCCCTTCCTCTTCTCCCTTTAACCCTGCAATAACCCCGTCCTCACACTCTGGCGTCAGATCCTAATTATTTTCTTTAACTCATCCCGTCTCCTCTTTTCCCATTTCCTGTCCGCTATCCGCCTTATTTATTCCTTCTTTCCTCACCACTCTTAAATATCTTTAATTTTGTTTTTCTCCCAGCGATGTGCTCATTCCCGTCCCTAAGTCACCTTCGTTAAAAACTGTTTCTGGGGAATTCTCCCAATTTACATACATGACTAATTTGTAGAACCATAAGAATTCAAGTCTTCTTTTTAGTTGGCGATCATTTTCGTTCTTGGAGACGCTAAGTTCCTTGGATGGAAGGAATGAAGTGGTCATTAAGCTGATCAATTCCTCATAAATCGATTTCTCAGGATGGTTGGTATTTAAGTATGTGTAAGATGATGATTGTCACACAGCAGTTCGAACATCCACAGAAAACATTATTCTTAGCTAATACGATCTGTACTGTAATGGCTGAAATGTTACAAAATATGCAATGCTTGGGTAAACCAAAATCGAAAAATTATTCAAGCTCCAAATTATATGTTTTCAAGTTACAATGCTCACTTTCTTAGAGGTCACACTAGGTATGATGCTGAAATGACTCTCCTAATTTTCGTATTTAACCGCGAAAATTAAAAAATAACACGGAGACGTTCAAAAACAATAGAGAAACAGGACAAATTTTAGTAATCAGTGGCTAAGTAGGCACAAGGTCTACTTTGAGACCCTACTAAAAGATTATTCACCTTCGAAAACGAAAGAACATCCTATTTTGGTTTATATCTTAACGGTAAGGTCCCTCAGCTAGCGCCTATTACGCATAATTCTAAATCCGTCCCTGATCGTACGCAAGTAACATTTACATTTTCGAATGAATAACTAAGCTTCAATAATGCTGAAGAAACATTGAAATGTAGTGGAAATATTTATATTTTCGATAGTGTGTAGGTCAGGGCAGGAGTGGGGAGCCCTTTTCCAACAGAAGGCATGTAACATTCGGCTGCATGAGAAAGCACGTCGCGTGTAATAAAGTGGCCTACATTCAAATAGCCTCACATCGAAATTGCGTGAAAGAAAACGAATGTAATAGCTAATAGAATTTTAGTCGTAAATTTTCCGTTAGCATAATGAGGAAGTATTTAAATACGGGTATTAGTTTCAGGACGGGACTATAAAGGCCTCGTTGAACGCCCAAAAAGGCCGCAAGTGGCCTGAAAGTCGCAGATTCCCCATCTCAGAGTTAGGGCCACCTTTCTAAAATTCTCATGGTTAAGAGTTTATCATTTCTTATTGGTCATCAAGAAGGTTAAGCGACAGTAAATAACCCATGTATTTCTTAATTAAAATCATAGTTCCATATCCTAAATAGATTCAGTTATCGCAACTAGGCAACTTTGACATAGGATGACGAATACGAATTGATTAATTCATAAATCTAAGCTACGAATTTCTAAGTTGTGAATGAAACTAAGAAACTATGAAACTGGACTGTTGTGAATGAAACTCGACTAAATTGGCCTTCGTCGACATGTCAGTGCTAGAAATAAAGCGAAAAAGAGACGTAAGAATATTAATGTTTGGGAAATATAGACAAAAGTAAAAAAATAAAGCGCGACATGAAAAATTAATGATATTCATAGTAGAAATAGAGGAATAAATGGAAATCACGAAATAAGAAGAAGTAGGGAGTTCTTTACTTAATTATCCGGATTCGTTCATACTTTAATGCCGAAGATAAATATGTAGCTCTTGTCCGACCATATACCTTTAACCATGAAATAATGGATTGAAGTTTTTGACGGTAAGATAACAAAATCCATTTAATATCTTAGTACTGTGAGAAAGGTTATTCTGTAACATCGGGTACCCATTATCTCAGGGGAAACATTGATTAACTACGCAGTACAAAAACCTTCAGGATAATATGAGGACTATAAAAAGAATAATGAGCACGAAATCCTCAGAATGCTTTCTGTCACGATTCGCTTCAGCTCTCAGAAGCTCTACTTACTTTATAGTCGACACAACTCCAAGAATAAATGTATGGCTTTAATTAATCATTTAATTGACAAATATTATGGTCATTAAAGATATTAATATGATTTTAATAGGTTAGAAACGAAAATTTATAAAAAAATATCCTTCGTCTACGATCTTTCCGTGACATTCTCAAAAACAAAGAAATGAAAGAATTCGTATATCTTTAAGCGTATTTCCTCTCCAGTTGTACCCGTAAAGAAGATTAATTGTCTCTGTGAGCTTAATTACCATAATATATGCTTATCCATTTACATTTTGATTATATTACAAAATCAGATTTTTGTCATACATCCAGCGAGGATGACAAATTACTTTTGAAACTAAAATTCCGACTCAAGGCTGTAAAAGCTGTTACGATAATTTAATTAACCTATAATTTATAATATTCAAACTACTGGTATTGCTATAAAATAATAATGGTAGTCAATGCGACAGTGATACTTTTCGGAGAAATTTTTCATTCTGGAAATTATTGTCGATACAGAATTGAAATAATCGAAATTAAATACATTTTTCAGTGATGTCAATTTTTATACTCTCCGTAACAATCCACCTAATTTAAATTTCTTTTGAACGCCATGGTAATATAAATTACACCAATAGCGTCGATGTTAAAAAATCAGAACCATTGCCTAATATTACACTATCTTTAAGGCAATCAAGGAAAAATTGTTTCAACATTCTCTCGAAACCGTTTTTTCTTTCGCTAGTATTACGGAGAAATTTCTATCCTAAGCACTACTGTCCTGTAGGAAAGAATACATTGCTCACTGAATTTGAGGATGTAATATATTATTTACACTAAACGATGTCGTGGAAAGCCTCAACATTGAAGGACTCATCGGCCTCATCACAAAATCTTACGTGTCACTCTTGCTAGTACCGTAAAATATACTTCCTACCTTAACATCCACCGAAATAAATTACTGTCGAATAAAAAGTTAAGCTTCTCCAAGTTGGATTACCGTCATAATTTTACTCTTGTATATAAATATTATTTGCCAAATGCGAAAATCTGTTACGCGAATTCCGCATGCATTAAAGACAGAATGAATATTCAGCTCGCGTAATGGAACGATAAAGGGACTCGTAAACAAATGGGTTCGCGGCATTAATGTATTTTCTCCGCTATATTTCCAAAACACGTCATGCTACCCGTTTTTCATTTTAGCCCCTCTGACCCCCCATGTCAAAACTTCCCCACGCCCACAAAACTTCCGATTAATGAATCGCGGAGCGTAACTCATTCAAAAAGCGCGGCGAAAGAAAGTGGTGGATGTGAGAGTTTCCTACTGGGGAAAGATCTGGAGAACGCTATGCGGGGGAGGCAATAGTTTGGTATTCAGAAGGCGTTGCATGTGGTAGAGGAGGGGCACAGGATGTGGACTTCCCTCCCCATTCCCTTCTCTTACTCTTTATTCCCTTCTCTATCTACATCTTCCTCGCTCCTATGACTGGGACAGCATAAATTGATCCCTCAGGTGAGATCTTATCCTTGCGCACACATGTATCTAGCCACTACACTTACGAAGATTAATTTGAGAAAGTATTGCGTGAGGCCAGTATTTGGCAACCATGATTTTCTCATGGTTATGTAAAAGGAATGGTTTGCGCCTCTTGCATTTCTTCCTAGAACTTTCCTTACTATGAATATATAAATATTTCTTGAGATTTAAGAATACGGATTTAGAACTAGAATGTTACATTGAGGCCTAAGACAGGGAAATCAAAAATTCTACAGAACATTCAGCTTTTTCAATTTCGCAAATGCCATCCTAAAACAAAGAGGCCAAAGCAGCTCCTCAGAACCTCGATTTGCAGTGAGGGGGGTTTCAGGGTTACGCCCCCCAAGACAGTTAAATACTTTGAGAAAGATATCACAATCTATTTCCCCAATCTCGGAAAGATCTTGCTACATAACCATGTAAATCTCCTCTCTTTTTATCCAGTTTTTGAATGGCATTCTTTCAACAACTCTTGTATGATAAAGCGTGTATGATTGTGCCCCTGTAAGTCAGGCATATTTACGTTGTCTAAACTGCCTCGGAACTGCCGCATAGATATACCCTGGCTACGCCCCTATCGATTTGCAATCCCTTCGAATCGAATTTCTCCTAATCAACTAGGTATTCATTACTCAACCATCGCGACTACAAATTTTCACAGTTCATCCTCAAAAATAATAGTTTTCACTTAAGAAAAACTAGTCGCAGATTTAGGAATATCTTTCATATTCAGCTTTAACATTTTGCGTTGCAAAATTCAAGTAATCAAGGGTGAATGATGATTCCTCTTTCAAAATTGCTTGATAAATACTCAAAAATACCCCCTTCCCCTTCCAGTATTTTGGATCACCTATTGCCAACCATCAACCGAAAGAGCGTAGCGAAAAAATATCCCGTGGTAAAGGCCCTCTACCGATATATTATTACGCTTACCTTCTAATTTTGCCCGCACCTCTAGTTTGTCTTCCCTCTTCCACCGTCCTTTCGATGTCCCCTTTCCCTTCATTTTTCCGCTCTCTGCTTGTCCCCCTCACCCTCTCCTGGCTTCTTTCATGGGACTGCCTCGCCCCCGCGTCCTCTCATTATAAAACGCGTGATTTAGTGCCATCTCTCCGAGCAGAAAATCAACCTCTCAACCCGACTTCTTCATTTTTCCCTCCTCTTACTTCAGAACAATCCCTCCTCTCCCATTCCCACTCCCTTTCTCCATCTCTTCCAACTCATTATTTCTAACTTCCTTCGCTTCCTCCTCTCTTTCCATCTCCTACTAAATCAAAACATTTCGCGATTCATCCATATTTTACGTCGTTTCGCCTCTCTTCCCTCTCCGTGCTTAATTTTCGCACTCTCGCCCGTTTCGCTTTTAGCGGCGATTTGTTTCGTTCCAAATTTACCCAAACGCTATTGCGAGTTGTAAAGAGATCTCAGCGGAAAACAATAGCGAGCTTGAACTAGAAGGACCTGATGTTAAATGCATTGTGTGAGCGAATACGATAAGCATTTCTTTGCTTGTATTTACATATAGCAGTGTTTCCCAAACTTTGTCATGCTACCGCCCCCTTGTATCCAATGGGTTCGCCATTTTGTTGTATAACTTATGCAAATATTCTACTGTGATCATTCAAATCAAGTCATATGAAGCACAAAGAATAGGTTTATAATACAGCATCGTTTTTTACCCGATGATGTTGCTTATTTGGGTTCAGTGTTGGCTCGAAGTTGAAGAAATTTGTGAAAAATCGAAGACCGGCTTTTTTCGTAAAATTTGGTCAACTTTGACCCCCTGTAGAATTTTAATCTACAGGAATGAAAGTAAATGATTTGGTAGTTATATTCAGAATTTATTTATGAATAGCCATGCGAAGTTTCAAAGTCCGCGCTCAAAAAAACCATTTTCTTATTTTTGGCCAGCTTTTTTCGATTCTAGCCCACTGTGCATCGCTCCCCAAATTTGAAAATCTATGAAAATTAATATCTGTATGGCCATAACTGAAGAAAGATAAAAAGGGAATTAAGCGTTGTAATGAAGGAAATACCCACCTAATTACTCTGACAATATTCTGATGTTGTATTGATGCCATAAATCCAGTAAAACTTTATTGAGGAAGAAAGATGACAGGCAAAGGGATAAAATTCTATTTCCTCTAACACCCCCAGCGCTTCTAGGATGGCGGCATCGCCCACTTTGGGAATCACTGATCTATAGGGTTTTACTGGGAAATCAATGTCATATACGAAGTTTGTTTCCTACCCTTTACTCGTAATCTGAAATTACCTTTCGTAAGGGATCTAGCTGCTCCTAAAACACCATTTCTTCATTCTTTGTATCTTAAATTCCCGCAGCACATAATAAAATCGGATTTTAGTTATCTGAGAATATACTTAAGGAAGCCTCATTTAAGTAAACCATCGTAGGTAAGTCTTGAAAGTAGCTACTGAGGGATTTCATATTTTACGCAAAGAAAAGAATGAGGAATGATTTCAGAAGTAGTAGAATTACTTTTATTGGTGCCTCGGCAGCTCATTTGCACCAGTTACAGACTTCAGATATGTACACAAAAATTAATATCAGGGTCTATGTTCACCCATTGGATGATGTCATAAGTTTTTAATTTTTATCAGATTAAATACTTTGTATAAATCACCACATTGAACTTATTTACGAAGCAAACTCGGTAAACATTACGGATTTTAAGCGACGAAAAGTACATTCTGTGGCTCAATTGATAACAGGAACAGTTCGTTTAATCAGTGGATCTGAGATGAGAAAACTATCTGTGAACTGTCAATATTTTTCACCATCGAATTCTGGGCTAATTTACAGTAATAACATTGTTAATCACTCCTGGTTTAGATAGGGATGTGGTCCCGCCAGAAATAGCAATTGAATTATTTTTAAGCACATTCTGAGCATGGGATTATTACAAACACTACCCGTAAAATACATCTTCCGCTTTTTAATGCAAGTTATATCCAATCTCATTAAAAAATCGACCTTCTAATTAATGACCACGAAATTCAGAATTTTTCACGTACCTCCGACGCAAGTGGACCATAGATTTTAATGTGTCTTAACATATGTGCAGCTTATTATAGCATGTCATTACATGTACAGCTTGACCTACACTTTCTTGCAGCCAAAGTGTAGAATCATTTATCTGATGACAAATCCAGATAAAGCTGGAAACAGAGCCGCGTTCGGCCTATCTGGCGCCCGGGTGCGAACATCGTTTGCCGCCCCTTAAAATTAAATACCAAACCATACATGTCCTGATTTGCAGGTAAAAATCATTTTGAAATACTTTGAAAACCCATTGTTTTAAGAATTTGTACCCCAGATTACATTGGTTACAACATATCAGTAACAATTAATTATGCATATGCCGTATATTGACAAAGTGCCAAATTTAGACTTTCCTTATCAATATTCTGCCTTATCCTCTTCACTTCCGATTTAACTTTAATTACGCCTCCTTTCTAATATCACGTACATACTTATGCATGTGGGATATACTATCTTATATGTTAGATCAATTGAATCGTATACTTTCCCTTTTCTTTCCTCTCTTTTCAGTTTTCAGCTGTCGACGCCAGAAGAACATATAGTTCGAGCTGCCAGAATGATCAGTACACCATATTTAAGTTTTTTTTTAACTCTGTGTTTTCGCGGGTTTTTTTCGCTCCCCTTCTTGTGTGGGCGTTTTCCCGCATCGTGGGTTTTTCTCTGTAAACCTTCAGTTAAGGAGTTTTTTTCCCACAACCCAAATCTTTTTATTTGTATTTATCTCTTACTTTGTGTACTTTACTTTTTTACTTTCTTTATTTTATTATTTTAATGTTTGTATTAATTTAGGTTTAGCATCGTATAATATTAGGACTTTTAGATTTGTATTAATCCACCATATATGTTAGTTGTAAGTTGAATTTACTTGAGTAATTTTTAATATCTATGACTCAGAGGTTAGGTGTAAGAGAGGCCCATTGGGCCTAACCTCGCCGTAAGGGTGAAATAAATAATAAATAAATAAATAATAAAGTAAATAGCACACGGAATAGTAAATTGTTAATAGTTCACAATACTTTCGAATGACATTATCATCGCCAAGCGCATAACTTAAAATGACACGATTGGTGTGAAATCTACTTTTTGCAACCAAATATGATGTTTCTAATAAAGATTGTATTGCGACATAAACAACTTCGATCAAATCCACTGCACAAATATTCCTTTCTCGTCACGAGTTATGCCTAATTCTTTCCTCTAAATATTTTCCAATCTTTAATTTCACATCGTAATCTTTCCTAGAAAAGTCGTGTGTATCACGCAGAAAACAACAAATAATATTGCTGTAATAACAGTAATGGTTGGCTACGCTTCTGTTGCCGCTCCTAAGGTACCGCCTCCGGGTGCGGTGCACCCCTTGCACCCATAGGACGGCGCGGCTCTGGCTGGAAGAACTAAAAAAATTTAGTTACACAGATCTGGAACGTGGCGCCACACGTTGATGTTATTGTCGGTTTTTCCATCGCAACAGCATGCCTTGTTAAGTTGAGGGTATGCTGTCTAGACCGCTTTCGCATGATCAGACTGGGTGTGTGGACATGGGACTCGGACCACCTCTTCTTCAGACAATTAACGTACCAGTCCTTGCCTTAGTTTCCATTCACTCATTTTACATATTGTTTACACTAATTGAAGTTTCGACCCAGATTAGACATGAATTTCGTCCCTGTAGTAGTGCCCCCATAAAGGTCGACCTCTTAATTTCACTCTTAAAAAAATGAACTGAAAACCCGAATATTATTTGGATATATAAGGTTCTCTTTACTATTTTCAAAATTCCGTTTGAATTTACATGTGAGTATCTCAATTAAACGTTCCGTTTAATCTCTATTCGAGATAATTTTAGCCGGAGAATAAATGTCGAAAGAAATGTCTAGCGGTTTGCTGGAACGTGCAAAATGTAATCATAGTTATGATTTATGCTCGATTTAATCATTACGATTATGGAAGCACCCGTACTTTAAGTAGATGGATGATCTTCGGTACAGTCATGTTCGTCTTGAAATCAGTTAACTTACTGGAGCTATTTTATCTATGTCACTGCCTTCATGATTAATTTTCATTTAATTTAATTGAGATTAACAGAGTAATATTTACCTTGATGTAGGGACATCAAAGACTTTTCTCCATTACCATTAATTATGAAAAGTCAACTGCTGTGAATAATAGTTCGAGGAATGAGTTAACCATAAGATGAGTCAAGAAGGTGAATAATAAGACGATGCAAATGTTTGAACAGATTACGTATGGGATTACAAATTTCACCTCTATCTCCGATTCATTCGTTATCCCTCTTAATGTAATTGCTGTAAGCCTATCTTACACGGTCAATATTATTGAATCAATATTATTGAAGCAATAATAAGCAATTTCACCTTTTTCTGTTTTCAACTTTCTCGTTACAATGAATTTAAATATGTTACTAAAGTATTAAGCAGGAAAATCTAAATCCCTCTAGCTTTTTTGCCATTCCAAGGATATATTGTTAGCAAATCCATGAAAATTAATTAGAAATAAAGAGTGTCCCATAAATTAACTTAGCTAATAAATATCACATGAATGACGTCCTTATTCGGCTGATCATTTCTACCATCTAACTCGTTTCTAATCATTTGTACTGTACCGGTAAATATGGGCCAGTAAAATACTATATATAAAGGAATGAAATGATCCATAAGTGATCAAATGAAGATTTTAATTGATATGCTTAAAAATCACCTGGATTAAGCACGTCTAAATTTCTTACACCCTAACAGAGGAAGGAAAATAACTTGAAATTTCCGTTCATCATCGACGAAAATGGAATAGACGGAGCTATTTCCTTCTTGCCCCAACTGCAAAAATAGAAACCATTACAAACGGCTCTTAAATGGAAATGTTCTTCGATATTTTCCCTTTCCTCATTATATGTATATAAATAATCTGTAAAGGTTGTCGTACTTGTTTTTGTAACATGAATCTAAGCATATTCTTTGAACCAATAATGTATAGTAAAAGAGATTTTTTTATGAATAGAAAAACGAAAATGAAGCAGGAACCCTTACCATACGACTCACATTATTCACCCTAATTTCACCAAAATTCTTTATTTATATTGTTTTTAAATATACATTCTTGATACACGGAGCGACGCTTTCTCATTTCAATTCACTCAAATTCAAGTCGACGAAACAAACTTAACTTTTAATTTACACACCTGTGGTCGTAGTTAGCTATATCGCTTACAGTAAAAACGTATTCTATTCTAAGCATCAGTAATCAATTTATAAGATAACTGATGCCTAGCAACAGATTGTACAGATAACACAGTTGCATAGCAACCCCGGCGGTGGCATCTAAAGGACGGCAACAGAAGCGTAGCCAACAATTACTAATATTACAGAAATATTATTTGTTGTTTTCTGCGTGATACACATGTTGAAATTTATCAACAAAATATATCTTTTCTCTTACGTTTGGACGGATTTCTTTGATTCTGTATAAATTTATTCTAAGCGGATTGCTCTCCTTGAAGTGTCTAAATTGTAAGCCACTACCAGATTCAACTAATATGTGTGCACATCCTTTCTACGGCGATATACAAATACGCATTCCATCCTTCGGCTGCTATTTTCCATTCCCTTTCCTCATCCCTCCTCCGCAACTACCGTCCTTCACTGCTGACGTTGACTGCTGTTTTGTCTTAGTTTACACGGCTTTAAGGAGAGAGGCCTGTGTCGCCGACTCAGTTAAACTCGATTCCCAACTGATATGATCTCTGGCGTGAGGGGAAAGAGAGAGGCGGGAACGCAGTNTCCTAATTTACAAATAGCTTTGCAGGTTTTATTGACTTTTCCGGTGACTGTTGCTGCTGGAAAGCGATCATTCTCGAAACTCAAATTATCGAGAAACTTTTGCATTCGATGAGTTAAGACAAGCTAAAGAATTTTTCTCTCGCCAAAGTAGAGAATTAATTTCGTGATGGACTAACTTTTGATGATATTGTACTAGAATTCGCATCTGAGATCTCGAAATCTAGATTTTTTGGTTATATGTTGTTCTGTGTTTCTTTTATTTTAAAATTTATATTGTTACCGTTGTGTTGTGATCAATGAAACTTCGGAACAAAGTCATAACACTAGTTACCAGCAAATCAAGAAATTTATGGTTTTTATTTAATTTTTAGGGGCGGCAAATTATGTTTGCACCCTGGCGGCAGATAGGGTAGTCTCTACCAAGCAAACTACATATATACTCCACTCATTTCTCCTCTTCCATGCTTAAATCGTTTCGTTACTCAGCTAACCAGTCGACATCGGTTAGAGGCAATCTTATTACCACCACTCATACGCGATAATTACAGTTATCATTCCTTTAAATCTACCGCGATCTATATTTACGTGTCATACGCTATCACACATGTATCCTTCTCTGCTATTCCTGTCAATCTAGCAGCAGCACCATTAATTATTTCGGTTCAAATGAATTTCTGCATCTCTTCCTACAGTTCTTCCTCTGCCGTTAACCTGTACTAGAAGCACCGCTCGAAGGCGTTTGAGACTTGAAAGGCAATTTTCTTCGATTTCTTATAGATAATGATGAGACGTAGTTGATAGTGGAGTGATTCTTCATAAAATAAAAATAATCTATCATAGCCTTTTTCATATTAAGAGCAAATGTAACAATTTTCGTTAGAA
The DNA here is from genome assembly GCA_000376725.2 of Ladona fulva. Taxonomy (NCBI): domain Eukaryota; kingdom Metazoa; phylum Arthropoda; class Insecta; order Odonata; family Libellulidae; genus Ladona; species Ladona fulva. Next base: position 1,869,516 of record KZ308299.1, on the reverse strand, counting down.
ATGAGTGCTTTCATAAAATGGAATTTCAAATTCACCTCAGTAAAACATTTTAGGAGCTAATGGGGATTATAGTAGGTACATACAAACAGGTATTATGGTATCTTCTCATTTATAAAGTAGAAAGTTTGTATGTGTGTGTCTGTGTGCACGTTCGCCTAAAGCTCGACATCCAGATGTCGCTCAACTATCTAACTTTGAAGATAGTCAAATGTCTTTCCCGGACAGATAATAGGCTACTTTTTATTCACCTTCACCATTGTCCTCGGTTCGACTCCAGACGTTTAAAACTGTTTCCATAAGAAATGCATGTAAAGGTCACTTTATACGCTTGTAGGGTGTATTTCATTTGCAAAATTGAATAAGAAACAGTAGCCGCATGAAATCGAGATAAGCACCAAAAGAAGGGCCCTCGATTCGATATTGCGAGAATTTTGATAAAATGAACGAAACTTACTGAAAATTTTGAGCTAGTAAACAAATCTAATAGCATTGTTGAATCCGAGGACATGCATTCTCATATTTTCCCCGTTGAGAATCAACGGGCACATCAGCCAGTATTCAATAAAATGAATGTCGAAAAGGATTAAGCGCCGTAAACTCCTACACCTTACATCCATTGCCATTTATTCTTTCTTACTTAGTCGATACTTCAAATATAGTAAAATTTCGTTTCAAACACCCTTAAATTTCCTTCCAATCTCGCCTTAATAAAGACCTAATAAATATCGATTGGCAGCTACCCCCTGAAAGTTTATGTTGCCCGTATCGCTCCCATATTTTCTGTTTTATTCATGCTACCCTAATTTTAAACGGGAATCTTCCCCATGATGTACGTCATCTTATCGTCAAAATCTAAACAATTGAAAGTAAATTTCTTTGAGGCCCGCAAGTCATGCGATCAGCTGCAAATACCGGTTCAAGGACAACTTTTTATCCTCACATTTAGTTCCGAGAAAAAGGATTTCGTTTTGCAGAAAATATATTCGATTGGATAACATGATCCAGGTATTTACGTTTGTCATATTGATGTATCAAATAGTTTGAGCATTTAAGTAAGTCATGTAGCGAAAACATTTTTTCACACCTGTTATTTGTATACATTTTTATTGAAAATTCATTTCATGAGAACATTTTTATTAAAAATTCTTATTTTAAATATTATCTTTTCCATCTCTCTATAATTTTCCATCCCAGTTACAAATTATGAATAAATTTAGAGTTATTTACATTCGCTGGTGATTTCTACACGTCTACGTTTACCAACAAATCGTTACTAAACTGAATGCTTAAGTATTTCAATTTTTATAACTCTCAATATCACTGAACATTCATATTATTTCCCATGTGGAATTCCAAGGAAAGGGATCGATTTGGAATCGGGTTTGTCTTAGGCACGGTATTATAATGTAAACTTAAAATGGACTTAAACTAATGATCACTTTAGGGCCCAGAATTACAAAGGTTTGTTAGAGTTAAAGTGAAGATTATAATTAATATCTATGTTAATCTATCATATACATAGGATATTAACTATAACCTTAACTTTAACTCTAACAAAACATTATAATTCCATGCCCTAAAGTGAACTTTAGTTAAAGTCCATTATAAGTATACATTATAATGCTGGGACTTAGATTTATACAGTAACGGTTTCTCACTTTAGTAAAGCAACATTCATCTATCCCTAAAACTGTTTCATATCTTGTTATTTGACGGAGAAAAATCGCCTAAAAATTATTTTCGGAAGAATTCTTGGAGATACCAGGAGTGGCCCCAGAGTTTTATTCATAGGTAAATTCCCATGCTCCGTTTCCTAAACAAATTATTGAGTTTCTCCGTCCTAATGCGTGAGTGGTAAATGAAATTCGTAGCAAAAAAAATATTGCTGTCCACTTCACCAAACCATCCAATCACCGAAGATTATTCCGATTCGAGGAATACGAAATCATGCGTGGGTACGAAAACATCCGCGTTTCCTCCCGACAGGAGCAAAGAACACGGTTTCCTTTCTTAGCCGCGTATAACTTCAACAATACATCCGCTGGAATGCTCAATCAATCTCCTTCAGCATAATGCTCCTGCGAGCAATTCCTCATTATTTATCCCCGCTCGAAATCTTTAATAACCCATCCGATTCCGATAAAAAAACACGGCGGAATATCGATCCTATCAGTTACAGCCGACCCGACTCCATTTGTAGCCCGCTTTTATTTCGTGTTTCCCTCTTACCACACCTCAGCGCTTCCTTAACCGCGTGTGTTGGGCTCCCCGATCCCACTAGAAGAACTCTGCATTCATTCATCTGACCCTCTTGACGCGACTGCCCTCCGAAGCCCACATGCGAACGAAATCTCTCCGGCTTTTATTTATAACAGGTATCAAGATGATTGAAATATACTTCGCTCCGGGCATTATTTATTGCCGCGCTCATATCGGCGAGGGTTTCCCTTCGCAATGTCCGTTGCGCTCACGTGTGCGAGGAAGGAGAGAAAGCTCGCCGACTTTTCTTCCTCGTTGCAACCCCCATCGGCGAAACAGACCCCCTTTTAAATAATCAACATTCCTCTCTTTTCCTCCCCTCGGAATGGATTTCGCCCTGAGAACGAACCGCATGCAGTCGAGTGTGGTGCCCACACAAGTGATGCATCCTCGCATATATTTCACTGCGGAACGAGACAGCGGCGCGATTGATGAAAGGTGTAATTATAAAAATTATTTCGGCCTCTTCCTTTTTGCCGTGTTTTACGTCTTGTAACAGGAGATGCGAGGTGCTATTAGAGGACTTTAGATATGCGATAATAAGAGCGCGCGCTGGAGAGGAAGGAAAGGTGATGTTGAAGGCGAATAAACACATACCTAAGTGACATCCCCGAGTCAAGGAAGATATTTATATTATTTATTCCTTTACACGTTGCAATAATTATCTCCAATAGCTACTAAAAAATATTTCTGTTCTGTTCTTCGCGCAGAAGATAACTGGAATTTGTATTCTAATATTCTTTTACCTGAAAATAACCTCCCAGGCCTTTGAATCTTGCTCGTACACGGAATAGGTAAGCTAATTCGATAACCCCTCCATATTGTTCTTTCCTATCCTTATTATTATAAACGATACGATTAGTTAATGACGATGAAAAATTTTCTTCACCAATTTGGCTTTTGAGTAGGATTGAAATTACCATCAATTCCTCAGTAAAATATAAACACAACTGTGGAACAATAAATTCAGATGCAACTTGTTTCTATTACTTCGTGAAACAATCAAGAAGCCAGTGGACGTAATTTGCATGTAATTTTTTGGGTTTGTATTTTACCTTATACATTTTTTCGAAGAGGAACAAAATTTGGGTTTGCAAAACTTATTGCCAACCTTTAACCATGAAATTTTATTTTCTTTGAGTTTTCTTTATTTAGGATTTATGTTTTTTTATTAATTCCGCTCCAATCCCTTTCCTATGAGAAATGAGTTTTTATTTCTTAATTAGAGACTCTAAGACGCTTTTCTAACGTTCATTTGTTTTGATGAAATATTCTCTCTTAGATACATATTCTAACTCCAAAACTTAAATTTACTAATACCATTGTGATCCTACTATAATGTTGATTGATTAATTATAATGTTATCATTTAATTGCTGTATCTATTAATAAACTTATCTAAATTCTAAATTGAAATTTGTAGTCATTTGTCGCTGATTTCCTTGACTTTTTAACAAATATTTTGTTGCTCAGTAAATTATAGCGTACTCCCTTTCACATTATGTATTCAGTCAATAAAGCCTTAAATGAGTTTCCTTGAGATCCTGTTGAGAACGCTGGCATTGATAGCTTAGAAGCTAAAATCTGCATGAACTTGGACACAGAAACTACGCAAAAATTAAATTTTGCTAGAAGTAGTCGTAGCATGAAAAAATCGACAATCTTTTATTTGCACAAAAGACTATCTAAATCAAGAATGCGTAATACATAATCTTTCTCAGCAAAAATAAACTTTTAATTTATTCATTCATATGTTTTCCTACTTCATGCACTCTAAAGGTATTCAGCATATTGTTGAATTTTATATGTTCAAGGGAAAAGCTTAAATTTCCATGCGTTTATGTCTATGAATTAGAGATACATCAAGGGTCGAAGCTGCCGCCTCAATCAACTTTTGAAAAACAAAAAAAATATTTAATAGAAATATTATTTTTTATTTTTATTTGGGAAAGAGTATTAACCGACTGCCGATGGAATTCATCTTTGCATCAAAATAAATTATTATCGCTTTAAGTGACTACAAGAATTTCTAAGTTAATTTTGAAGAAAACAGTTCCATATTACCATGCTAAAAAACGTCAAAACACAAATTAGTCTCCCTACCTTTTGGAGAGAATACCAGGAACGTTTTTCCAGCGTCGGAAAAGACAAGTCGAATTGCCCAATGCCTTTAATTATTTTTCCTGTGGCAATTCATCTTCTATATTATATATTCTATATATCTTCAGTAGCTGAGGGCAATACAGCCGTTTCTCCACTACCTATGAAAATAACGGCAATGATTGATGGATTTAATCACTTTACAAGCATGTTTACAAGAAAAAAGTNTGTGAGGCCTCTTCAGTAAACTAACTGTAACAAATAACCTAGAAATTAGCAGAGAATTGGCTTTAAACGGTTTAACATACGATATTTGCCTGAATAATAGGTGTTGCGTAGCTTTTTATGAGTCGTTAGGGAACTTCACAGGATCTCAAAATGTTATGGATTTAATCACTTTACAAGCATGTTTACAAGAAAAAAGTACTATGCACGAAACATAGAATGCTCAGGAGTGTACTTCAAACGGAAAAGTTTATTTCACCCTGTCGGTAGGAAATGAAAATAAAACTTCATCGATTAACTTGTAAATGCCTCTCGTTAAAATTCCATGTAAAATGTATGCAAATACATACATTCTTTGGAAAAATATGTCCCTAGGATTTTGGAAGACGAAAATGTAAAATTATAAATTACCAGACTTTTTATTACCACAGTTGTTTGTGATATGGAAATGTATATTCCGCACAGTCCGTCTCGTGGTTCCCTTCCGCATCTTATTCCCCGTTAGTATTATGATAAGCGAATGATATATATGTTCGCCTCGACGTATGAGAATGGTTTTATAAAATCACATTACGCTAAAGATGAGGGCATTATGAGAATGTATATTGAAATGTATTGAAGTTTGACTATAAAATTAGAATAATATGAGAATGAATATTTATAAAGGAATAACATGTGTGAAAATATTAAAAGAATTTCCAACGGAGTCCCTTGGCTTCATATCGATTCAAAATCAGTGCACTTGCCGAGTTGTTATCGAAATAACGGAGAAGTAACAGTAATGCATTCAAGACAGAATCAGTTAGAACCATTAGGATACTTATTAGTATTAAAATATCAAATTCAGCAGTAAAAGGTTCAAAGCAGAAGAATTCAACGATAATAGAATCGGTAGGTAGGGAGTAAAGTAGATTTGCAAGCAAAACATTACTAAAGAAGTCAATTTAAAACAAACGATGCTTATAAATAGTAAATGGAAGTGTAACGCGGTTTGAATAATTTCATTTTTATCATATTACGTGTTACTGAGGTACTTTCTAGATCTAATAAACAAACTATTGATGCTAAATTCTTAGAAAATACGCTACTGAGATTCGTGATGTAAAGTGCTACATCGACTCACAAACCGCTCTACAAACGAACCTTACGAGCTTCATTTTACTCTATTTCACTCCTATATGCGAACTTAATTTTGAGATACTAACCGAGAAAACCGGAAAGATATTATGGAAATCTGGGTTTCGATATGAGAAGTTTTCGAAGTACGACCTTCGAACTGGAACGAAAGACGTTCTTAAGTAGAGGTTCCACATTATACGAGTCACTTTTTCTAGTTCCTCACCACGCCAAATCACAATTTTGGATGCAGTGAATACAAAATCAGAGATAATAAGGGTTTGCCGTTTTGACAATAAGAATATTTAGAAAATATTGACTTCTTAATGAGGTGGAGGGTTAAAATAAGCCGCCTAATCTTAGTTAGCCTCGGGAACCACAGATAAATCTTTCTATTCGCCATTTAAGACTTTATGCCGTTAAATATTCATTAAAACTCTCCGCTGGTTCCTTTTTTTATTCATCCACCGACAATTCAGAGGAGGAAATGTAAGGATCTTATGTCCAGTTACCGCGGCCGGCGGATACGAAAGAAATAGTACAGAGACAGAGGGAGAGAAAGCCGAGGCCTTAATGAAATGCCATTTTTCAATTACGCGTGATTTGTTGCAAGGTAAAAAACAGTTATTCAAAATGGTGGCTTCTCATTGGTGCCAGACATAGGGGTAAAAGGCTGACCGGGCAGCCCTAAGCAGATGATTTTCTTTTCGAGGCACTTGGAATTGAAAAATGCGCGAAGTCTTCAGGGGTCCGACTATAAATCTTCGAGAGTGACCACGATGGGAGATGAAGAATCGCCTCCGAAGTCGTTTTACACGACCTTATGGCCCTCCTCCTTTTGTCCGCTGGAGCGGCGGGCGGTCCTTCTAAAGGGTCATCGGCAAGGTCTTGGGAACTGTTTTGGCCGCGATTCGTTATCTGTTTGTAATGAGGGAAATGATCTCGCCGCTACGCAATCGCTGTCATAACTGAGGGCGCCATACACGAGGGAAATAACGGAAGTTTAAAGGTCGTTGAAGTTTGGCCACGGTCACCCAGGATTCGGATTAACGTAGTAAAAAACAGAACATTTAATAATATACCAAAGATAATACGGAAAAATGCATAAAACACAAAAAATCTATATTGATTACGAAGGCTTATACTGAGAATAAGTTTCCTAAGAAGCGGGATCACTATGATTATTCTCTAACAAAAAAGGAAGCCAATACATAAAGAGAATCGAAATCCTGTGTTTGGTTTTCTCGATATGAGTTCATTGTGCTCAGGCATCAGATTGTATTTGGTAGCTATTTGACTGAAAGTTAATATAAAATAGAAATTTGACTACCCTAGGAGAGCAAGTTTGCTTCAATTTGACTGAAAGTTAATATAAAATAGAAATTTGACTACCCTAGGAGAGCAAGTTTGCTTCATGCTCTATTCTCGCTTGAATCTCATCTTGATTCAATTTTTGCGTAAATTCGTGAAAGGAAAAGGCTCTGAGGCAGGGTTTTAAACCGTTTTAAACCTAAGAGAGCATATCAATGAAGATTATGATTCCGACGATATAAGTATACACTCAGGTATTATCGCTACATTATTTGAAGGTGTAACTATTCTCTTTAACAACCTTAACATCTTTTCATATTTCCATTCGACTCCGCCCATTCCAAATTCCTTTAGCTAATTTGTTGTTCGCAATACCCCAAACTCTCTCTCTCTCTCTCTTTCCTTATTACAGAGTTAGTATTCTGGAATTTTGATTTGTGGCAATCATTACAGATTAGATCAATGATAATAGTATCAATTATGGTATCGGATCATAACTTTGAAGGGCCAATTTTAGCTCTGTACCTCATATGGTTCGTTACTTCCTTATGTTCGGGTGATCTTTTCTACAAAACTGTCGTATTTGTAATCCTTGCCTAATTAATTTATCCATGTAATCTTTCAACAAGAAATCAATATCTTTCTTAAAGAACATAAGAAAAACGGTTTAGATGACTTGGCACGACAAGGCGTTCCCAACCGACAGTTGGGAGACCTGGGTTCGAGTTCCGGTCCCGTCAGAATTTTTTATGCCCGTTTCTCCTTTCTTAAAGCAGCTATAAATTACGATTTCTTGTCCATTAAATTTTCCTTTGCCTCCTTTTTTGAGATAGACTAGAAAACTGGATAGCTCTATCGCAGAGCTCTAGAAAAATCAGATCGTATTGAATCAAAAACCCTTGATTATCACAACAATATTGAATATTAGTAATCAATTCGAAACATTGCGATTCCCTTAAGGTCTTTTATACGTAGAGGTATAGCACACGCCAATAAGTATCAACAAAATGGAGCACAGTCATCATCACTCAACTTCGTTGTTTTTGAGAATTATTCGATTTAAGAATTTTTTAACTGTGAGGCCTCTTCAGTAAACTAACTGTAACAAATAACCTAGAAATTAGCAGAGAATTGGCTTTAAACGGTTTAACATACGATATTTGCCTGAATAATAGGTGTTGCGTAGCTTTTTATGAGTCGTTAGGGAACTTCACAGGATCTCAAAATGTTAGCGAAATAAACTAATTTTTCTTAAATTTTTTACGATAATACTTAATCTAGATTTTCTGAAAAATAAATAATTAAATCACTCATCTCTCAACAAATCTACTCGACGTGTCCTAGGAAATATGATATTACACATACCTTGCCTCGATTCCAATCTACGTTTGCGAAGCTCGGATTTATTTATAGCGTTTCGACGAATACCCTTTCACGTTCTATATAAATGGGAAACAACATCCCAATTCCAAGTTGATGTTACCACTGAATTATGAGTCCTTCTCGTAAACGAAATCACGCTTCCATGGTCAAGCTCTTCATCAAATTTTCCTCAGGAGTCCCTTTCATTTCTCAAGGAGAAATTATAGATGCCTTTTTTCAAAACTCTTTTATACATTACGGAAAAATACGCTGTTACGAAATTCATCCAATCTATGCTGACCATAAGTCCTGTTTTCTCCAATATAGCCCCGTTTCGTACCCTTACTAACGTTTTATCGTAAAATGCAGTTTTTCCCAGATGAACCTCAGAAATTCAGTTTCTCCAACGATAGAACGTAGATTAAATCATATTTTAACGCGGTTTTATTGGTCTTAAAGGGTGATGATATAATGAAACCACTTTTAAAATAATACACACGAAATAATACCCCGCGAGCCTTATGGCTACTTATGGCTTACTTGTGGCTGGGAGCGTTATGGCACATTTACCTTTTACGAGTACATTTACGTAATGGCAATTTACCTATACCATTAACTACCTGGTTTATGTGCCGAGAACATTCCGTACAAAGAGATCAACAATAGCTATCCGTTCCCTTGTCAATCTCGCGAAATCACTTCGACGCCTGGCTTCGAAAATCGAGTTTGTTGAGAACGGGAATACGATGTCACGTATTTCATCATGTAAATCACTAATTAAAATTTCTCGAATAGTCTATGCCTATACTCGCTTCTTCCATCCATAAGAGATTCCCAGCCATTATAGTTTTGATTATATCTAATACACCGCTATCGAACCTGTAGTCTCCCCTAACGAAACGAGATGCCATACGTCGAAACATGAATTCTATCCAAATTAGATATATATTTTCAATAATTTTGAATTGAACATTTTCGAATCGAAATTTTTTCAAATTTATGATTGTTAAGTTTAAGTTACCGGAAATAAAATGGCACATACTCTTCCAAAAATCCCTGATTATAAATAAAGAAATAAATAACGTCTTTATTATGGGTAAAATTGAGACTTCAGAGTCTCCTCCTCCTTTTAACCCATCGTTAACGTCATCACCCCATCATAATAATAATAAAAGTTAACTTAAGTCGATGAAAATTGGAAAGATTTAGTTGCGGATTTAGAAAACCTAAATGAAGCTTAAGAAAAAATATCCACTGCAGGAAAACACACACAAAGAAGTGGTATTGAAATAATAAAAAATACCAAACAACGAGAGAGGAACTTGTGCCATTTTACTGAAATATCCTACAATTTGAAAACATTTCAATCCTACACAGTCACCACTGTCTAATATTTTTTTATGTCTTTTCCTCGATATCATAGGAAAACCACCGGTACTTTTGGCGGTAAGTACTTTCTATAATACATTTATCTTAGAAACCAAAATTGCTTTTGCCTCAAAAATATTCTGGAAGATCAAAAAATATCCGTCTTTACTGAAAAAGGAAAGTGCGATTTGGCTGAAAATCATTTTTGGAGATTAAAATTACGAATTCAGAGATAAAAAATAAAATCTATTTGCTCGATGTTACACTCCACGTGCATTTTACATTGGAATGTTACGTTTCAAACGCAGAAAATTTGTGTGATGTTTGACTTTCGCAGTTTCGGCGCCATTTTGTTGGAGTTCTTTTTGCTCTCGTTACTTTCCTCTGAAGAATTTCACATGCTTGAATTCAGTCTCTATGATGTCGAAATTCAAGCAAATACAGCGGGCAAAAAACAGTGGTAATTTATGCTATTAAATACTTCCTACGTCCACGTACATATACCATATACATAATTTTAACGGTCATCTCAGCCATAATTGCAAGCATAAGGGCATGCCATTCTCAAAATTACAATCATATGCTACATTACTTTTTCACCATAGTTATGTAAAATTGGCGGAAAATTCATCTTCTTAATCATCAATAAAACTCGAATTGAAAAGTTATTAAGAAAAGCATACAAATACAAGCGATCCCACTTTTGCAACGCATCAACGGAACTTATCCTCGAAAAACTGTTGGAAGAAATAACGTTAATAATAAATCTGAATGATAAAATTTTAATAAAATAAGGCAATTAGCTTAAATGTGCGCAAGCAGTAGGTATAACGGTAGAATGAGATTTCTGGTTGAAGGTGTTTCAACAAAATTTTCAATTAGCATATAGGGTGCAATTTTCTATTACAGTCATCAAACAGTAGCCTAATATGAAACTTACTAATATTTATAAATGATAACATATTGTAAAAAATCGTCATTTGAGTAAACTGTTCATTTTACGGGATGAGTACGTCTTTTGAATCTTCGGCAATGATATCATAGTAAACAGTTATTTAATTATGAGAACAAGACTAGCGCGACAACAACTACGAAGAATCATACAGGGTATGATGAAAATTTCCGACACAAAAGCACGCAAACATGACCTGTATTTTTAAAACAGTATAAAATTATTTTCCAAATTGAAATGAAGTACATCTTCGGATCTAGTTGGGTTTGGTCATTTTGCTTGTTAGTTTTTAGGACTATACAACAGTTACTACCATAACAAAGTCGCAAGGCAGGGGTTATAACAGAAAAGTGCCATAACGATAACGTAGTACCCATTTTACAGAGAGACTGCGATAAAATTAATTCCAAAATAAATTAATTAGCACTGCTTTTATACATGCTTCCTTCTATAATCAAGCGCTCGCCTGTCAAAAATAACAAATACTTTCTTAAAAGTCAACTGTCAAATACAGAACAAAAAAGTTTTTAGTATTAACTTATTTACTTTTAGATAAGTTAAGTATTCTGCGTTATGCGCAAAAATCAATTAAATTTTTGAACTTTATTAATTTATTCTTACTTTGTAAACATTAATGATGATGATAATATATTGAATACACTTTCATCCACCACTAAAGAGCTAATTTATAACGTTCATAGCTGTACGCCAAATAATGAAAAGGTGTACCACAGAAAAAAATAATTATTATATTATTTTGCAGTTAATGTCTGTCTGTCCCCCTATCTATCTCAGAAACTATTACATTTAGGGACACGCGGTGAACTGCGTTGGATTTCTACATGCTGGAAACCCTAGGATAAGTTATTTTCCGGAATGACCCGGATTCAAACCCCGGAACTGATTATGTGTTTCCGTAAGATTGTACGCGATTTTTTTTATTTTCGAGAGTGCAAGGCTTGCTTCCTTCATTCATTAAAATACCTTAATTTAAACGGATATCTATCAAACGTTGTCCACTCGAAGACTAAATATGCAACTAACCTTATTCTTGCTACGTATAAGTGTTTAAATGTCGATTTTTTAATAATTCGCCTTTTAATTCGAAATTTATCGGAAATTTCTTTCTTTTTTGTGTTTACTACCTTCATTGTTGCCTCGGATTAATAAACAAGCAAAAGAAAGGAGTGAGGGATTAACGTTCTTTTCAATTTAATTTCTTTAATCGTCTGCAGCAACCAAACATTATTTACAGCGACGTAAATATTTACAAATCAATTTCCTGTTGTTTAATGCCTTGAGAATGTAAAAGTAACATGTTCATGGAAAACATCCATAAAAATAAGATTGTTTTCATTGAGTTGAAATATTATTCCGAATTGAGTTTGACGCAACATATGAAGAATTTATGAAATAATATAAAATACTTCAAATCAATAGTTAAATACTGAATAATTATTAACTGAAGTACGTAAGTACTTCAAAGTACGTATAACGTGCGTAAGTAAATGTGAAATCAAAACTACTTCACAGTATTGCTTGAATAATTAAACGCTATAAAAGCCTAATATTGAAATTAACCATTTTGAAAATATATGATTTACAACAGCTTTGATATTGATGTTCAAAAATTGAAATCAAGAACTTTGTAAATCAGGGATATCGCTTTGACTTTGGGCAATATTTTGAAAGTTACTAACCAACCGGGATGTATATGAATGTAAGTAAAGATGATAACTTTAAATCAAAACTACCTCTAAATGTTTTCACTGGGCAAAACGTTATAATTGCCAGATATTGAAATTTAGGTAAATTAATATTGTTTAAAACGTTTAATGGTTTTCATTACTTACGATATTGACTAACAATGAATGCAAGCAAGGGAGGGAGCTGCAAACTCCCTTGCACCTGTTCACATTGTGAACAAGCAATCCGCTGCTAGTGCAATAATTATGCACTTCACTTAGTAAAACTTAGAAAGAGTCCGTTAATAAATGCAGATAAAAATGACTACGTATGAGCGGGTAATTGGGACCTTATTATTCAAGTCACATTTTCTTACCTGAATGGGAGTAATGAAACATTTTTCAGAAGGTAAAAATGCCGATTTCCTCATTAATTTAGTGCCTCAGTACCGGTGTATCTTTGCATCACATAGCGCCAAAATTAGGGCACTCCATTCGTAGATTCCTTGAAGTGGCAATTTATAAATCAGAAAGAAATACAGATGTTTAATTTTGGACATACAGAGACGAAATGCTCATTTATAATAAAGATTTTTTATACTCACGAAATGAGAACAGCAATGTCGCAATGAAACTTCACTACATCTGAGCCCTTTCGACTGCTTCGTTATTACAATATTCCAAACTTCGATACATTTAAAATGTGAACATGAATTTAATACAATAAAATATAATATTTAGTCCAAGTAATACATAAAAGAGTACTGAGATTATGATTAGCTATCTCTCAATGGAATGCTATCACCTAAGGTATAATTCATTAAAGAATCATATTATACCGTAAAAGTTTCGTAATCTTCATGTGTATATGGTAAACAAATAATTCATATGGTAAGAATTTCACTTCCACCCAAAACATCGCCTGAACGTGCTCGCGTTTGTTATTTCTTGTTCCGCTAAAAAGAATCAACTTAAACCGCGTTCCTCGCCGAATTGGATTCTGGGTAGTGAACATGAATACGCGGCAAATGGAGTGGGAAATAAATGAATACCTGAAACACATACGGAAATTGAATGGTCATTTAAATCATTGGGAATGTAATATTTGGTGTGAAAGGCAAACTCTAGTCCGAATGTACGCGCTCTAAGAAGATGGCAAACAATTGTGCGTTGGTTTTACAGCAGTTTTTGCTACAGATTACTTTAACATTTTCGAAAAAAAATTTAATCGATTATAAACGAATCATTTATTTTCTTATCAGTATCCTCTGTTTCTATAATGTCGCTAAGAAAGAAGTTTAATTATAAGTAAAAAAAGGGATTATTGATAAACATGCGTTGTGAAAAGTTTTTACAACGGTAGTTGAATTTAGATTCACAAAATATTACCCTCGTGACCCTTGTTGTTTTGTTTAGCCAGCTTTCTTTGATCCTAATCAGTCGATTATATTATACCTCAGAATTAAGAAAAAACTTGTTTATCCCTGAAGTTAATTCTCATGTGGTTCTTTTTTTAACAATTTTTTAATCTATTTTTGCAGTAGATATCCACATATACCTATCTTGCTTAAAGTGACCTTATATTTTCAAGTTTTACGTTCCCTTTGGTCTACTTTGCTTTCTAATTTCTTAAGGATTATCATGTGCTATTTAGATTCTATTCATGAGAAATTCAGCATAAAAAAATGAAGAAGGATGGTTAAGTGCATTATGTTTGGATTCAATCAATTCCTGGTCCATTCTCTAAATCGATCAGCTTCCACTCTGCTATATAGGAACTCAAGTGTTACAGACATGATTGGGATACAATTTTTGTGAAATCCTTAACCTCTAGGAACTAGTCAATGAGCTTAGTTACAACAGCAAGTAATTTCTAATCCTACTGACCTACCATAGCCCATAGCTGTAAATAGTTTTAGTTTACTTAAACCTGAAACCAAAAAGCCAGAGAATATGGAATACTACATTGAAAATGTTAAAAATAGCAGACCAGGTTACTTTGAGGGCCACCACACATACGCCTCCCTTTTTCTCCATGAAAAACCACCAAGCATAAAGATACAGCGCAAGAGTAATGACTGATACTACAATTGTATAAATTACATAGCACCATCAGTTTAAGGAACTCATAAATTATTCAGTTTTGAAGAAACCAGTCAGGTACACCTTCACATTAAGAAAGAAAGGATTATCATAATGCTTCTTGTTTCAGAACAATGTGATGCTTCTTACTTTTCAAAATATTTAGAGATTACTATTCCATTACAATCATCTATTAGTAGCTGATGAATGAAAATCCGCTGCAATATGGGAATGGATGAAGGTGTATCATGTTTGTGTATCATCCTCGACTTAATTACTCTGTTCCAAAATCTAACAAACTTAATTTCTTCCAATAAATTTATTGTAAAAAATGTGCACTGTTGATCATTCAGAAGGAATTCAGCCCCAGCTTAGTACCAACAGAGATTTTTTTTCCTTTCAAAGCTAGTCCACTTGTCATCAATACCCCCCATATATTTACTCAGCAAGCACTTCAGTTTTCTGGCAAACTCTCTCACTTTTTCTGGTAGCCTATGCTATTGTAACGAATACCGTTCCCTAGTGTTCCCGAGGCACTGTGCTACGTCACTACATTGTATCCACCCTGTGTCTAAGTCGCGATCCTCAAGTTCCCTATTCAGATCCTTCAACTGCTCTAGAGTCACTCTCTTTGCTTCCATTTCTTCTCTTACAGTGTACAGCTTACACACTATCCCACTTCTGACACAAATGTTACATTCCATGACAGGAAACGTTGGGGAAACAGAACAGACAGGTGAACGCAACTCACTCTCACGCAGTATTTATTCCAAAACTCAACTTTACACACATGATAGTCTGCAAAAAAGTGTCACAGCCCTGCCATCCCATGGCTAACCTCGAACCCCTCAATCTTGTTCAGAACACCTACTCCCGTCATCAAAACATGTCATCTGTTTTCCTTTCCTCAGTTTCTTAACACTTCCTTCCACAGAATTGCTTCTTGTTTTCTCCATTGTTCCTAGAGAAACATTTAATAGCAGTTAATTTTCAATTCCTACACTGCAGTAAAAATTGTCCACAAAAACACAGCGCCCAACATTTATACTTGAAGAGCAATTTGTGATTTACCTTCTCTGAATGCAATTTTCTACCTAAATCCTTTGCTCTACAATAAATTTAACTATTCCTAATAATTTCATTTGGTTCATTTAACAAACAGTTTTATCCAATAATGATGTGAATAATTCTGAATATACTGCCTGAACTCCAGGCACTGTCTCCAAAGAACCAATTATTCATACATCAAAAGTCCCTTTTCTTAATAATAATTCCTACTCACAGAATCTTCAGACATTGGAAATAATGGGCTGAGTTTATGGATTGAACCTAGAGGCAGTGACTCATTATATGCAGGATTTGTAGAACAAAGTAAAATCCATAAATAAGGTATCTGCATTGGCATAGATATGTGAATACACTAGAAAATTATATTTTAGATTTCTTCCAGTAGTATAGCAGACAATGAAGAGCAATATTCCCCAAAATAGTAAACCCAGAAATTTCTGAAAATGTATTTCTACAAGGTAATACTTCAGTGTGGAGGAGCAATCCACCAGCATTGGTTTCCATCAATCATAAAAATTTCATTGGCAATAAGTTCCAAATATTCCATTAGAGATGCACTGGGTTTATCTATCTTAAGCACTTGTGAAGCTCTGAAATTAACTTGAGGAAAATCAGGTTTATTCCAATGTCAAGATGAGCAGAGGAATTTTAATTATCATGAGTAATTACTTAACATTCCTCTACATCAATATCTTCACTAACAATTGGTCATTGTCAGCCAAATACTCTTTTTCATTTGTTTCGTAACTTTCTTCTAGACTCGATGAGAATTTCTAAAACTTTTTTAAAAAGGCCTTTTACCTTTTCTAGATTATCCAGACATAGACGGAACTGGTTTACAACTGGACATCTAAAATTATGTAAGTTTTTCATTATAAAGCTGATTTATAATTAATTTAATAAATATATAAATTAATAAAATATATTTTGAACAGAATAAAGAAAATGCCTCACTTTCTTTCAAATTTTTAGCAAATAGAACCACGATGGCATTATCGTTTGTTGCAATAAATGAAGACTTAAATCTTTGATAAGGATAATTAACAATTATTTACATCAATCACAACATTATTAATCCATAGTTGACACAATAAAACATATTAAATCAGCACCTCACCCTATGGTTTGGGGCCATACTTGCAATGCAAGTCCTTTATCTTAATCAAACATGGCACTTATGCCACAAAAGGTTTGCCATCTATGCCCTGTGGAGGCAGAAAATTTCACACTGAAAAAAAGCAGCAGGAAGCATGTGAGCAGCTTTCCAGGAAAGTGTTAATTTAACAAAAATAACAATAGAAAACCATTCAATTGTAAAAAGATATTTATTGGTAAAATATCAGAGACAAATATCACCACAAAATCCACACTGATTAAAATTAAAGCTGAAAACTGTAGCTTCCTTTACAAATCTGAGTTCTAAGGAAGTGTAAGATCTTGTTCCACATAAATTTGTAACAGGTGACTTATTTACACTGGCACATTTTTAGTACAGGTATTTTTGCAGCAAATTCAGAGAAAATGCATCCACACAATCAATAGTTGACATCAATTAGTCATTTCAAATATAAACTACCAAACATAAGATGGGAATTTTATTTTATTAAATAGTGTATCTAAGAAAGTTAAGAAGAAATATAAGTACAAAACAATTAGAACACAAGCTCTACAAAAGTAGAGCTAAACAAGAATCTGACAGAGTATAGGAGATTCTCAGAGCTTCTCAAACCATGTTTTCAATCATTATTCTGAATATTTAAACTCATTTACAATAATACTTCAGGATTGCATGGACACTAGAATTTGAAAAGACACATTATCACAGGTTACCCTGACTTGTACACATAAGCCATCCTCTCTATGATCCACACATCAAGCACTCATCTTTGTTCTCCAGAGAGCACACCATAGCCTTCATATTCTGCTCTTTGGTTTCCTTGTCGACTCCATTGACACCATTAGTTACAGCTTTCTTCAACTTGGTTTTGTCAACAGTGAACTGGATTGCTGCAGCAGCTGGCTTAGTTCTCAAGTAATACATACCAGTTTTCAAACCCTAAATATCATAATAAAATTGTGATAATATTAATATAATATTAAAATAGTATTTATGCTGGAGCAGAAATGAGACAATGGAAAACATTTTCCAACTACTTACAGATTTCCAAGCAAAGAAATGCATGGAGGTGAGCTTTCCGTAATTTGGCTCAGCAATATGTATATTCAAAGACTGGCTTTGGTCAATGAATGCTCCTCTGTCTACAGCCATTTCAATTATGTTTTTCTGAGGAATTTCCCATACAGTCCTGTACAGCTTCTTCAAATCATCAGGGATTCCAGTTATATCCTTTAGTTCGAAAAAAAAA